>JAKWJD010001766.1:32015144-32315144 GCA_027705065.1 Solanum peruvianum
AAGATAGCTTAACAGCTATGGTAAGAATAACAAAAGAAAATGAAGAAATAGACAAATCAAAAGAAATCGAATAAATAAAGATACAAGCAAAACAAGAAGTACAACATTTAGAAGAGATAAAAAATACAAGAATAGATGAATTAGAAAAAGAATTAGCTAGGTTAAAATTATTATATGAAACTAAACAAAAACAAAAGGAAAAAGATAAAGAGCTTGAATTAACTAATGAAATAAGAGAGATGGAACAAAAACTAAATGAAGATCTTGAAGTAAATGAAATAGATGAAAATGAAAATGACAAAAATTCAGAAATAAGTGATATAAGTGAGACATATACAGAAATTTTAGAACAAGTAAATAAACAAAAAAAATTAGAAATAAACACAGGAGATATGAATAGACCTAGTACGTCAAGAGTAAAAACCCCAGATAATAGTCCCAGAAATAGTCCTAGAAATAGTCCTAGGTGGACACCACCAACTTATTATACAGAAAGTTATCAACAATCAGATAGAAATAATGCAATATGGAACAGTAGATTAAATAAAAATTGGATACCAAAACCAATAAGTGAACAATATAATTTCTTAGATTTAGATTGTGTCACAGACATAAATAAAGCAATATTACTATGGACAGGAAATATATCTAAACAGTTAATAGATAACAAAATAGAAACAACAAAAACACCAAGATATATAGAAAGAACATTCGTAGGAACAACAAAATTATGGATAGAATATCTACCCTCAGAAAGCTTAGAAGTACTTAGGAATGATAAGAAAATGGATGGATCCTCATCAGCAACAAATATAGATATACTAGACAAATATGAATCAGCAATAAGAAGTGAATTTGGAGGTATGACCACGGATATAAGAGAACAAAATAGAGAAAAAATAATAAATAGACAACTTATGACAAAATTAGCTATATGTAAAATGTGTTATATAGAAGAATATACTTGTGCATTCAAAGAATATTATTACAAAGCTAAATACAATTTAGAAGAAGCAAAAGAAATAAGAAAACAATTTTTTACAAAATTACCAGAACCATTTAGTACAAAAATAATAAAGGATTGGAATAATGAAGGAATGGTAGATACTTTAGGAGCTAGAATAAAATTTCTATCTCAATGGTTTACACAATTATGTGAGAACCAAAAAGAAAAATTAAAAATGGAAAAGGTACTTTAGCATGTTGCAAAAATAAAATGGCACCACAATTTGGATGTACAAATAAAAAACAAAAATCCAAAAGACATAAAAATTATAGAAAAAATAAAACTAAGTATAAATATAAACAACCAAGACGAAGGTATTATATAAAAAATTATAAGTAAAAATACAATATAAACCAAAGAGAAAAATATCCCAAAGTACTTGTTACAATTGCGGAAAGATAGGACACATAGCTAAGAATTGTAAATTGCCAAAAGATCCAAAAAGAAAACAAATAGCAGAAGTAATCATAGACAATGAAAAATATATGCAAATAGAATATATAGACTATGAATTAAGTGATAACGACAGCATATATGAAGTATCAGATATAGAAACTGAAAATGGAGAAGAAAATTTAGATTATGAAATAGGTGAAGAAATATAATGTCTGAAGGTGAAATCAAAATAATATCCAAAGAAGATTATCAAAATGAAGAATTATCAGAACAAAAAATTATATTTGATAATACAATATTTGAACAAATAAAGGGAAAAGAATTAGATTTAAGTGTTGAAAAAGTACTTGAAATACCTACTTTAAGAAATTGGTTTAAGAGACAAAAAGAAGAATACGATGTAGTTAGTCAGAAAGAACATATCATAGATTGCAAATATACAAGAGGAAAAACATATATACCTATACTAAATAAACGAACAATAAACAAAGAAATACAAGATATAAAAGCTAAAACACCAATAAAATATGTACATTTAGGAGGGACAGAAATATTAATAAAAGCTTGTTTTAGAGAAGGAATAGATACACCTATTGAAATATATTTAGCAGATGACAGAATTATACACCCTATAGAAAAAAGCGTAATTAGTGCAGTAAAAGGAAACTTAATATATCAAAAATTTAAATTTATAATAAGTGCTAATTATAAGTACCATTAACAGATAAGAATATAGATAAATAATTAGTTCTATATTGGAAAATGTCTGGAATAAAACTAGCACCAGGTAGCAAAGTATTTACAGCAAAATGTAAAAACCTATATATATTAACAACAAAGCATAAAATAACAGCAAGAAATAAAATTGATAAAATAAAAATAGAAAATCCTTTTGAAAAAATAATTACTGTAATAGACAATAATGACTATAGCTATAAAGAAATTGACATAGAAGAAGATTTAGAAATTGTAAAAGAAAGATTAAGCACTTCAAGAGTACCAAATACGTTAACTAGAGCTACCTCATCAAGAATAAGTACATCTAAAAGGAACTATGAAATCCCACAAAACTTATTAGATAAGGAAGAAATAACACCATATCATTATTTCATAACAGGAATAGTAGACCAAAGAAAATATAAAATCTTAATAAATACAGGACAAGAAGAAAATTATATAACAAGAGAGTTAGTATTAGAAGAGACATACATGCCCTGGATTACCTAGTGAGATAGTAAGCACAAATGAAGAAACAACGGAAAAAGAAATAATTATAGGAGGAATACCCTTAGTAATACCATTTAAAATATACCAAGGAAACCATAATATTACATTAGGAATAAATTAGTTAGAAAAAGTTAAACCGTACAACATAGAAAATGAATAATTAACAATAACCTGTCAAAATAAGAAAATAATTATCAAAAGAACAAAATGATTAATGAAAATATTTATACTTGCAAAAATTATTGTAGAAGGATATCACAACAGATATTATACCCCTATGATAGATACAGGAGCAGAAGCAAATATATGTAAATATAATTGCTTACCAGAAGATAAATGGGAAAAACTAAAAACACCTATGGTAGTAACAGGATTTAATAATGAAGGAAGTATGATTAAATATGTAACGACCTGTTTAGTCGTTTTGAGCAGCAGATTTTATTTCTGGAAAAAAATTGGCTGAGACGACGGACCCCACGACGGACCGTCATGGGCACGACGGACCGTCGCAGGGTCTCGTTTCAAAACACTTAGAAATTCTGAAATTGGGTACTGAAAATCGACTCTCTGAACTTTGTGACGGAATGGCAGGACGGACCGTCACAGGCGTGATGGACCGTCACAGGCGTGACGGACCGTCACAGGCGTGACGGACCGTCACAGATTCTTTAGTGGAAATCTAGTCTCTGAACTCTGCGACGGAAGCAGCAGGACGGACCGTCGCAGGCACGACGGGCCGTCACAGACTGCGTAATCCCAGTCTGGGTCGGATTTCCTTAAAGGTTTTAAGGGACGTTTTGGACTATTCTTGCCTTAATTATAAAGTTAGTAGGTTAATGTTAATAAGTCTAACTACTTGGGGGTTAAAAGAGGTAACTTTAAGTTAATTAGTGGGTTATTATTGCCATCTTTTATTCTTAATTACATACTAATTAGGGTAAAAGAAAGAGGGTTTGAATAAGAATACTAAAAAGAACAAAGAGAAAGAGAGAGAATCGATCGAGAAGAGGAAAACACAAAGCTTGGGAATTTGCTTGTTGATCACTAATCTTCGGTGGAGGTAGGTTATGGTTTTCACACTATTCGTAGTAAACTCGTAATAGTGAATGATATGTGTTAGTAGTATTATAAACCCTTCTATATGCTTAATTGTATGCTTGCATGAATATGATTATGTAATTGTGAAATAAATAAGCATGATAAAGCTATTGAATCCCAAATCTTGAAAAGAAACCCTAATCTACTTTGTTAATGATGATGCCTTGGTATAAAAGAAGGCTTGATGAACGAAAGTGGTGAGATTAGGGGATCGGGTGCCACGTTCCGGTACCAGGATAGAGATAGAGGATCGGGTGCCACGTTCCGGTACCAGGATAGAATGAGGATCGAAGTGTCACGTTCCGACACCAGGATAGTATATGGATCGGGTGCCACGTTCCAGTACCAGGATAGAATGTGGATCGGAGTGTCACGTTCCGACACCAGGATAGTATATGGATCGGGTGCCACGTTCCGGTACCAGGATAGAGATAGAGGATCGGGTGCCACGTTCTGGTACCAGGATAGAATGAGGATCGGAGTGTCACATTCCGACACCATGATAGTATATGAATCGGGTGCCACGTTCCGGTACCAGGATAGAATGAGGATCAGAATGTCACGTTCCGACACCAGGATAGTATATGGATCGGGTGCCACGTTTCGGTACCAAGATAGAATGAGGATCGGAGTGTCACGTTCCGACACCAGGATAGTATATGGATCGGGTGCCACTGTAACGACCTGTTTAGTCGTTTTGAGCAGCAGATTTTATTTCTGGAAAATTGGCTGAGGCGACGGACCCCACGACGGACCGTCATGGGCACGACGGACCGTCGCAGGGTCTCGTTTCAATATACTTAGAAATTCTGAAAATTGGGTACTGAAAATTGACTCTCTGAACTTCGTGACGGACTTGCAGGACGGACCGTCACAGGCGTGACGGACCGTCACAGACCCTTGGTGGAAATTTGGGTCTCTGAACCTTGCGACGACCTGCAGGACGGACCGTCGCAGGCAGGACGGACCGTCGCAGGCACGACGGCCCGTCACAGGTTGCGTAGTCCCAGTCTGGGTCGGATTTCTTTACACGTTTTAAGGGACGTTTTGGACTATTCCTACTTTAATTATAAAGTTAGAGGGTTAAGGATTATAAGTCTAATTACTTGGGGGTTAAAAGAGGTAACCTTAAGTTAATTAGTGGGTTATTAATGCCATCTTTCAAACTTAATTATATACTAATTAGGGTAAAAGAAAGAGGCTTGGAATAAGAAAATAGAAAGAACAAAGAGAGAGGGAGAGAATCGAACGAGGGAGAAGGAGAAACGCAGCTTGGAGAAATTTGCTTGCTTGAATTCAATTCTTCGGTGGAGGTAGGTTATGGTTTCTCTTACGATATTCGTAGTAAAACTCTTGATAGCGAATGATATGTATTGATAATATTGTAAAACCCTGCTATGTGCTTGACTTGTATGCTTGCATGAATGTGATTTATATAATTGTGATTATATTAAGCATGATGAAGCTATTGAATCCCAAATCTTGATAAAAACCTAATCTCTTGTTAATGATGAGGCCTTGGTATAAAAGAAGGCGTGATGAACTAAAATAATGAGATTGATAATGCCTTAGTGAGGAAGAAAGCTTGATAAATTGATAGAAGGAGATTAGGGGATCGGAGTGTCACGTTCCGACACATAGAATTAAGGGATCGGGTGTCACGAACCGACACGTAGTATTAGGGGGACCGGGTGTCACGAACCGACACGTAGATTTAGGGGATCGGGTGTCACGAACTGACACGTAGATTTAGGGGATCGGGTGTCACGAACCGACATGTAGATTTAGGGGATCGGAGTGTCACGTTCCGACACATAGTAGTAGGGGATCGGAGTGTCACGTACCGACACAAGAGGATTAAAGATGTATGAGGGAGCGGAGTGTCACGTACCGACACAAGAGAAATAAAGATAATGAATCTTGAAAGATGTTAATATACTCAATCTAATGAATCTAATTCCCAAATAAGTATGGTATGGAGGCTTGAGTCCTCATGTGTAAACTTGACGGTAATTGTTAATGATATAGTACTTGATGTTGCTACATGTTGAGTATCATAGTTGACTTTATGATATTGCTTGATATATATTGTCTTCTATTTTGAGTTGGCCGATGATATCTACTCAGTACCCGTGTTTTGTACTGACCCCTACTTTTATGTTTTCTTCTTTGTTATTTGTGGAGTGCAGCAAACGTGCCGTCGTCTTCGACTCAACAGTAATTAAAGTCAGTCTTTACTACATCGGAAATTCAAGGTGAGCTAATGCTTCTAGCTTGGACTGGATCTTCTTCTTCAAGTCTTGATGCCTTGAGCTTTCGGCATGGACTAGCTTTTACTTGTTTTAGCTTTTATAATACTCTTAGTTTAGTCATTTGATTATAGATGTTCTTGTGGTGATGACTTCCAGATTTTGGGGATAATAATAGTTATTGATTTGATTTTATTAATGAGTTAAGTCTTCCGCATTACGTTCTGTTGATATATGTTGAAATGTTAAGGTTTAGATGGGTTGGTTCGCTCACATAGGAGGGTAAATGTGGGTGCCAGTCGCGGCTCGGTTTTGGGTCGTGACAAACTTGGTATCAGAGCATTAGGTTCGTTGGTCTCATCACACAAGAACAGGTCTAGTAGAGTCTTAAGGAACGGTAGGGGGACGCCTTTACTTCTCCTTGAGAGGCTATAAGACTTTAGGAAAATTCCACTCTTTCTTTCTTTCTTTCGTGCTATTACTTGAATCCAATTGGTATCTAGGTTATACAAATTGGTATCTGACCATCTTCACTCTATTTCGCAGATGGTTAGAACTAGAGCAACGACTGCGCCAACAGCAACACCGGCAAGACAAGAAACGTCTGAGCCAGCCACTGGGGCTGTGGCTCGAGGAAGAGCAGTGGCAAGAGGCCGTGGAAGAGGTCGTGGGAGGACGTCCTCTAGAGGGAGAGGACAAGCACCTAGCCCATCTGATACTAGGGCGGTGACTCCTCCACCAACTGAGGAGGTGATAAGAGAGGGTGAGGAAGGGGAGAATGAACAAGTGCAAAATGAGGAATTGCCACCCCAACCTACCCCAGAGATGATCAATCAGGTTCTTGCTTATCTTAGCGGGTTATCTGATCACGGTCAGGCACCTCCAGTGGTTTCTGCACCAACACCTCTGGTTTCAGAGATACGACATGCGGCTACTATGGCTCCTCGTATAGATGCCTCATTGGACATAGGCACGTTTCCACGTCTGACTACTGGGCCTATAATGACAAATGATCAGCATGAACTTTTCAGTAAGTTCTTGAAATTGAAACCTCCAGTCTTCAAGGGTGCCGAATCTGAGGATGCTTACGATTTTCTGGTTGACTGTCATGAGCTACTACACAAGATGGGTATAGTAGAACGGTTTGGTGTTGAGTTCGTGAGTTATCAGTTTCAAGGGAATGCCAAAATGTGGTGGCGATCACATGTTGAGTGTCAACCGACAGAGGCAACACCTATGACTTGGATCTCATTCTCTAGCTTGTTTATGGAAAAGTACATCCCACGGACTTTGAGGGATAGGAAAAGAGATGAATTCTTGAGCCTAGAGCAAGGTAGGATGTCGGTTAATGCATATGAGGCTAAGTTTCGTGCTTTATCAAGGTATGCCACTCAACTCTGTATCAGTCCACAAGAGCGGATTCGCCGGTTTGTGAAGGGGTTGAGATCAGAGTTGCGGATTTCGGCCTTACAGGTAGCGGCTACGGCAAAGTCCTTCCAAGAAGTGGTAGACTTCGTGATAGAGGTGGAAGGAGTGAAGCCAGATGACTTCACCATGACATCGACATCAAAAAGGTTTCGAAAGGGAGGCGAGTTTAATGGTTCTTACACTAGAGGACAGGGTTCCGGAGGTTACTCAATTCGACACGTTCAGTCTTCACTACAGACTGTAGTTGGGGGTCCACCTCAGATCGGTCAACACTTCTCTGAGAGACCTATGCTTGACTCTAGGGAGTGTTATGGATGTGGGGAGACTGGGCATATTATGAGGAATTGTCCAAAACAGAGTTATAGACCCCCGATAGCTAGAGGTAGAGGTGGTCTTGGTAGAGGTCGTTATTCTGGAGGATGTGGTGGTCGAGGTAATGGTGGTCACCAAAACGGCAGTGGTGATGGGCAAAACGGAGCCACTACATCACAACATGTTAAGGGCAACGGACAATCAAATGAAAGGGCCCATTGTTATGCTTTCCCTGGGAGATCGGAGGCGTAGACATCTGATGTTATCAGCATAGGTAATCTTCTGGTTTGTGATTGCATGGCTTCTGTATTGTTTGATCCTGGATCCACATTTTCTTATGTATCTTCCTCATTTGCTAATGGTCTAAATTTACATTGTGAATTACTTGATATGCCTATTCGAGTTTCTACTCCGGTGGGTGAGTCTGTGGTAGTTGAAAAGGTATATAGGTCTTGTTTGGTGAACTTTGTGGGGAGCAACACTTATGTAGATTTGGTTATCTTAGAAATGGTTGATTTTGATGTAATTCTGGGTATGACTTGGCTTTCTCCGCAATTTGCGATCTTGGATTGTAATGCTAAAACGGTGATGTTAGCCAAGCCTGGGACAAATCCGTTAGTGTGGGAGGGTGACTATACTTCCAATCCGGTGCGTATCATCTCCTTTATTCGTGCTAAAAAGATGGTTAGTAAAGGGTGTTTAGCTTTCTTGGAACATCTCAAGGATGACACTACTCAAGTACCCTCGATTGAGTCGGTTTCGGTAGTCCGTGAGTTTTTGGATGTGTTCCCTGCAGATCTTCATGGTATGCCACCAGATAGGGATATTGACTTCTGCATCGACCTTGAACCGGGCACTCGCCCTATTTCTATACCCCCTTATAGAATGGCTCCCGCGGAGTTAAGAGAGTTAAAGGCACAACTTCAAGAGTTGTTGAGCAAAGGCTTCATTAGACCAAGTGCATCTCCCTGGGGTGCTCCGGTTTTGTTTGTGAAGAAGAAGGATGGGAGTTTTAGGATGTGCATAGACTACCGGCAGTTGAACAAGGTAACTATTAAAAACAAGTATCCTCTTCCTCGCATTGATGACTTGATCGATCAGTTACAAGGTGCTTGCGTCTTCTCTAAAATTGACTTGAGATCTGGTTATCATCAATTGAAAATACTGGCAACGGATGTGCCCAAGACTGCTTTTCGAACTAGGTATGGGCACTACGAATCTGTGGTAATGTCTTTTGGTCTTACGAATGCCCCTGCTGCTTTCATGAGCTTGATGAATGGGATTTTTAAGCCATATCTGGATCTCTTTGTGATCGTATTTATTGATGATATACTGATATACCCGAAGAGTAAGAAGGAACACGAGGAGCATTTGAGAATGGTGTTAGAGTTATTGAGGAAGAAGAAGCTTTATGCCAAATTCTCCAAGTGTGAGTTTTGGCTAGATTCAGTGTCCTTCTTGGGACACGTGGTTTCTAAGGATGGAGTGATGGTGGATCCATCTAAGATTGAGACAGTGAAGAATTGGGTGAGACCTACAAACGTGTCAGAAATAAGGAGTTTTGTTGGTTTAGCTAGCTACACTACCGCCGATTGTCAAGGGATTCTCTTCTATTGCTTCCCAACTAACGAACTTGACTAAGAAGAATGTCCCATTTGTATGGTCGGATGAGTGTGAGGAAAGCTTTCAAAAACTCAAGACCTTGTTGACCACTGCACCAATTCTTACCTTGCCAGTAGAGGGTAAGAACTTCATCGTTTATTGTGATGCATCCTATTCGGGTTTGGGTGCAGTGCTAATGCAAGAGAAGAATGTGATTGCTTATGCTTCGAGGCAATTAAAGGTGCATGAACGTAACTATCCGACCCATGATTTTGAGTTGGCCGCGGTAGTATTTGCACTAAAGCAATGGAGACACTATTTGTATGGGGTTAAGTGTGAAGTCTATACGGATCATCGTAGCCTACAGTATGTCTTTACTCAGAAGGATTTGAACTTGAGACAGAGGAGATGGATGGAACTACTGAAGGACTACACATCACTATCTTGTATAATCTGGGAAAGGCGAATGTTGTGGCGGATGCATTAAGTAGAAAGGCCGGAAGCATGGGAGTCTAGCTCACTTGCAAGTTTCTAGACGCCCATTGGCTAGAGAAGTTCAGATTCTGGCTAATGACCTTATGAGGTTAGAAGTAAATGAGAAGGGAGGATTATTAGCTTGTGTGGAGGCAAGATCCTCCTTCCTTGACAAGATTAAGGGAAAACAGTTTGAGGATGAGAAACTAGGTCGAATTCGAGATAAAGTGTTGCAAGGAGAGGCTAAAGAAGCAATAATTGATGAGGAAGGTGTTTTGAGGATTAAGGGAAGGGTATGTATGCCTCGTGTTGATGACTTGATCCACACTATTCTTACAGAGGCTCATAGTTCCGGATACTCTATACATCCTGGTGCAACCAAGATGTACCGTGACCTAACACAACACTTTTGGTGGAGTAGAATGAAGCGCGACATTGTGGATTTTGTTGCCAAATGCCCAAATTGTCAACAAGTAAAGTATGAACACCAGAGGCCCGGAGGAATACTTCAGAGAACGCCCATTCCTGAATGGAAGTGGGAGAGAATTGCAATGGACTTCGTGGTTGGTATTCCAAAGACATTGGGTAAGTTTGATTCCATTTGGGTGATTGTTGATAGGTTAACTAAGTCTGCTCACTTCATTCATGCCAAGGTGACCTACAATGCAGAGAAGTTAGCCAAAATCTACATCTCAGAAATCGTTCGGTTGCATGGAGTTCCACTCTCCATCATATCAGATAGAGGTACGCAGTTTACTTCTAAGTTTTGGAGAACATTGCATGCTGAATTAGGTACTAGGTTGGACCTTAGTACTGCGTTTCACCCTCAGACTGATGGTCAGTCTGAGCGAACGATTCAAGTGTTGGAAGATATGCTTCGTGCATGTGTGATAGAATTTGGTGGTCATTGGGATAGTTTCTTACCTTTGGCAGAGTTTTCATACAATAATAGCTATCACTCCAGTATTGACATGGCTCCATTTGAAGCATTGCATGGGAGGAGGTGTAGGTCTCCCATTGGTTGGTTCGATGCATTTGAGGTTAGACCTTGGGGTACTGACCTCTTGAGGGATTCGCTAGATAAAGTGAAGTGCATTCAAGGAAAGCTTCTAGCGGCTCAAAGTAGGCAAAAAGAATATGCAGATCGAAAGGTTAGAGATTTGGAGTTTAAGGAAGGTGAACAAGTCTTGTTGAAGGTTTCGCCCATGAAAGGGGTGATGCGGTTTGGAAAAAGAGGTAAGCTAAGCCCAAGGTATATTGGTCCATTTGAAGTACTTAAGCGAGTAGGGGAGGTGGCTTATGAATTAGCCTTGCCTCCAGGGCTGTCCGGAGTGCATCCGGTATTTCATGTGTCCATGTTGAAAAGATACCATGGGGATGGAAACTACATCATCCGTTGGGATTCAGTTTTGCTTGATGAGAATTTGACTTATGAGGAGGAACCGGTTGCTATTTTAGATAGAGAGGTTCGCAAGCTGAGGTCGAGAGAGATTGCATCCATCAAAGTTCAATGGAAGAATCGACCGGTTGAAGAGGCCACTTGGGACAAGGAGACTGACATGCAAGAAAAATACCCACATCTGTTTACGGATTCAGGTACTCTTTTCCGCCCTTGTTTTTCTTCTTGTGATCGTTCAAGGACGAACGATGGGTAAATTGGTATCTATTGTAACGACCTGTTTAGTCGTTTTGAGCAGCAGATTTTATTTTTGGAAAATTGGTTGAGGCGACGGACCCCACGACGGACCGTCATGGGCACGACGGACCGTCGCAGGGTCTCGTTTCAATATACTTAGAAATTCTGAAAATTGGGTACTGAAAATCAACTCTCTGAACTTCGTGACGGACTTGCAGGACGGACCGTCACAGGCGTGACGGACCGTCACAGACCCTTGGTGGAAATTTGGGTCTCTG
This sequence comes from Solanum peruvianum, assembly GCA_027705065.1. NCBI lineage: Eukaryota > Viridiplantae > Streptophyta > Magnoliopsida > Solanales > Solanaceae > Solanum > Solanum peruvianum. Next base: position 32,026,851 of record JAKWJD010001766.1, read on the forward strand.
AACCTTGCGACGACCTGCAGGACGGACCGTCGCAGGCACGACGGCCCGTCACAGTTGCGTAGTCCCAGTCTGGGTCGGATTTCTTTACACGTTTTAAGGGACGTTTTGGACTATTCCTACTTTAATTATAAAGTTAGAGGGTTAAGGATTATAAGTCTAATTACTTGGGGGTTAAAAGAGGTAACCTTAAGTTAATTAGTGGGTTATTAATGCCATCTTTCAAACTTAATTATATACTAATTAGGGTAAAAGAAAGAGGCTTGGAATAAGAAAATAGAAAGAACAAAGAGAGAGGGAGAGAATCGAACGAGGGAGAAGGAGAAACGCAGCTTGCAGAAATTTGCTTGCTTGAATTCAATTCTTCGGTGGAGGTAGGTTATGGTTTCTCTTACGATATTCGTAGTAAAACTCTTGATAGCGAATGATATGTATTGATAATATTGTAAAACCCTGCTATGTGCTTGACTTGTATGCTTGCATGAATGTGATTTATATAATTGTGATTATATTAAGCATGATGAAGCTATTGAATCCCAAATCTTGATAAAAATCTAATCTCTTGTTAATGATGAGGCCTTGGTATAAAAGAAGGCGTGATGAACTAAAATAATGAGATTGATGATGCCTTAGTGAGGAAGAAAGCTTGATAAATTGATAGAAGGAGATTAGGGGATCGGAGTGTCACGTTCCGACACATAGAATTAAGGGATCGGGTGTCACGAACCGACACGTAATATTAGGGGGACCGGGTGTCACGAACCGACACGTAGATTTAGGGGATCGGGTGTCACGAACCGACACGTAGATTTAGGGGATCGGGTGTCACGAACCGACACGTAGATTTAGGGGATCGGAGTGTCACGTTCCGACACATAGTAGTAGGGGATCGGAGTGTCACGTACCGACACAAGAGGATTAAAGATGTATGAGGGAGCGGAGTGTCACGTACCGACACAAGAGAAATAAAGATAATGAATCTTGAAAGATGTTAATATACTCATCTAATGAATCTAATTCCCAAATAAGTATGGTATGGAGGCTTGAGTCCTCATGTGTAAACTTGACGGTAATTGTTAATGATATAGTACTTGATGTTGCTACATGTTGAGTATCATAGTTGACTTTATGATATTTCTTGATATATATTGTCTTCTATTTTGAGTTGGCCGATGATTTCTACTCAGTACCCGTGTTTTGTACTGACCCCTACTTTTATGTTTTCTTCTTTGTTATTTGTGGAGTGCAGCAAACGTGTCGTCGTCTTCGACTCAAGAGTAATTAAAGCCAGTCTTTACTACATCGGAAATTCAGGGTGAGCTAATGCTTCTAGCTTGGACTGGATCTTCTTCTTCAAGTCTTGATGCCTTGAGCTTTCGGCATGGACTAGCTTTTACTTGTTTTAGCTTTTATAATACTCTTAGTTTAGTCATTTGATTATAGATGTTCTTGTGGTGATGACTTCCAGATTTTGGGGATAATTATAGTTATTGATTTGATTTTATTAATGAGTTAAGTCTTCCGCATTAAGGGTTAGGTTGGTTGGTTCGCTCACATAGAAGGGTAAATGTGGGAGCCAGTCGCGGCTCGGTTTTGGGTCGTGACAAACTTGGTATCAGAGCATTAGGTTCGTTGGTCTCATCACACAAGAACGAGTCTAGTAGAGTCTTAAGGAACGGTAGGGGGACGCCTTTACTTTTCTTTGAGAGGCTATAAGACTTTAGGAAAATTCGATTCTTTCTTTCTTTCTTTCGTGCTATTACTTGGATCCAATTGGTATCTAGGTGATACAAATTGGTATCTGACCATCTTCACTCTATTTCGCGGATTGTTAGAACTAGAGCAACGACTGCGCCAAGACCAACACCGGCAAGGCAAGATGCATCTGAGCCAGCCACTGGGGCTGTAGCTCGAAGAGGAGTAGCGGCAAGAGGCCGTGGGAGAGGTCGTGGGAGGACGTCCTCTAGAGGAAGAGGACAAGCACCTAGCCCATCTGGTACTAGGGCGGTGACTCCTTCACCGACTGAAGAAGTGGTAAGAGAGGGTGAGGAAGGGGAGAATGAACAAGTACAGAATGAGGAATTACAACCCCAACCTATCCCAGAGATGATTAACCAGGTTCTTGCTTATCTTAGCGGGTTATCTGATCAAGGCCAGACACCTCCAGTGTTTTCTGCACCAGTACCTCAGGTTCCGAGAGTACAACATGCCGCTGCTGTGGCTCCCCGCATGGATGCCTCATTGGAAATAGGCACATTTCCTCGTTTGACTACAGGGCCTATAATGACAAGTGATCAGCATGAACTTTTCAGTAAGTTCTTGAAATTGAAACCTCCAGTCTTCAAGGGTGCTGAATCTGAGGATGCCTACGATTTTTTGGTTGACTGTCATGAGCTACTACACAAGATGGGTATAGTAGAACGATTTGGTGTTGAGTTTGTGACCTATCAGTTTCAAGGGAACACCAAAATGTGGTGGCGGTCACATGTTGAGTGTCAACCAACACAGGCACCACCTATGACTTGGGCGTTATTCTCTAGCTTATTTATGGAGAAGGTATATAGGTCTTGTTTGGTGACTTTTGTGGGGAGCAACACTTATGTAGATTTGGTTATCTTAGAAATGGTTGATTTTGATGTAATTCTGGGTATGACTTGGCTTTCTCCGAATTTTGCGATCTTGGATTGTAATGCTAAAACTGTGACGTTAGCCAAGCCTGGGACAAATCCGTTAGTGTGGGAGGGTGACTACACTTCCAATCCGGTGCGTATCATCTCCTTTCTTCGTGCTAAGAAAATGGTTAGTAAAGGGTGTTTAGCTTTCTTGGCACATCTCAAGGATGACACTACCCCAGTACCTTCGATTGAGTCGGTTTCGGTAGTCCGTGAGTTTTTGGATGTGTTCCCTGCAGATCTTCCTGGTATGCCACCGGATAGGGATATTGACTTCTGCATCGATCTTGAACCGGGTACTCGCCCCATTTCTATACCCCCTTATAGAATGGCTCCTGCGGAGTTAAGAGAGTTAAAGGCCCAACTTCAAAAGTTGTTGAGCAAAGGCTTCATTAGACCAAGTGCATCTCCTTGGGGTGCTCCGGTTTTGTTTGTGAAGAAGAAGGATGGGAGTTTTCGGATGTGCATAGACTACCGGCAGTTGAACAAGGTAACTATTAAGAACAAGTATCCTCTTCCTCGCATTAATGACTTGTTCGATCAGTTACAAGGTGCTTGTGTCTTCTCTAAGATTGACTTGAGATCCGGTTATCATCAATTGAAAATACGGGCAACGGATGTGCCAAAGACTGCTTTTAGAACCAGGTATGGGTATTACGAACTTGTAGTGATGTCTTTTGGTCTTTCGAATGCCCCTGCTGCGTTCATGAGCTTGATGAACGGGATTTTTAAGCCATATCTGGATCTCTTTGTGATCGTATTTATTGATGATATACTGATATACTCTAAAAGTAAGAAGGAACATGAGGAGCATTTGAGAATTGTATTGGAAATGTTGAGGGAGAAAAAGCTTTATCCCAAGTTCTCTAAGTGTGAGTTTTGGCTAGATGCAGTGTCCTTCTTGGGACATGTAGTTTCTAAGGATGGAGTGATGGTAGATCCTTCTAAGATTGAGACAGTGAAGAATTGGGTAAGACCTACTAATGTGTCAGAAATAAGGAGCTTTGTTGGGTTAGCTAGCTACTACCGCCGATTTGTCAAGGGGTTCTCTTCTATTGCTTCCCAATTGACGAACTTGACTAAGCAGAATGTTCCATTTGTATGGTCGGATGAGTGCGATGAAAGCTTTCAGAAACTCAAGACTTTGTTGACCACCGCACCTATCCTTACCTTGCCAGTAGAGGGTAAGAACTTCATTGTTTATTGTGATGCATCCTATTCTGGGTTGGGTGCAGTGCTAATGAAAGAGAAGAATGTGATTGCTTATGCTTCAAGTCAATTAAAGGTGCATGAACGCAACTATCCGACCCATGATTTGGAATTGGCCGCGGTAGTATTCGCATTAAAGCAATGGAGGCACTATTTATATGGGGTTAAGTGTGAAGTCTATACGGATCATCGTAGCCTACAGTATGTCTTTACTCAGAAAGATTTGAACTTTAGACAAAGGAGATGGATGGAACTACTGAAGGACTACGATATCACAATCTTGTATCATCCGGGAAAAGCTAATGTTGTGGCGGATGCTTTAAGTAGAAAGGCGGGAAGCATGGGAAGTCTAGCTCACTTGCAAGCTTCTAGACGCCCATTGGCTAGAGAAGTTCGCAAGTTGAGGTCAAGGGAGATTGCATCCATCAAGGTGCAATGGAAGAATCAGCCGGTTGAAGAAGCCACTTGGGAGAAGGAGGCCGATATGCAATAAAGATACCCACATCTGTTTAAAGATTCAGGTACTCCTTCTCGCCCTTGTTTTTCTTCTTGTGATCGTTCGAGGACGAACGATGGGTAAATTGGTATCTATTGTAACGACCTGTTTAGTTGTTTTGAGCAGCAGATTTTATTTCTGGAAAAAAATTGGCTGAGACGACGGACCTCACGACGGACCGTCATGGGCACGACGGACCGTCGCAGGGTCTCGTTTCAAAACACTTAGAAATTCTGAAATTGGGTACTGAAAATCGACTCTCTGAACTTCGTGACGGAATGGCAGGACGGACAGTCACAGGCGTGACGGACCGTCACAGATTCTTTAGTGGAAATCTAGTCTCTGAACTCTGCGACGGAAGAAGCAGGACGGACCGTCGCAGGCACGACGGACCGTCGCAGGCACGACGCGCCGTCACAGACTGCGTAATCCCAGTCTGGGTCGGATTTCCTTAAAGGTTTTAAGGGACGTTTTGGACTATTCTTGCCTTAATTATAAAGTTAGTAGGTTAATGTTAATAAGTCTAACTACTTGGGGGTTAAAAGAGGTAACTTTAAGTTAATTAGTGGGTTATTATTGCCATCTTTTATTCTTAATTACATACTAATTAGGGTAAAACAAAGAGGGTTTGAATACGAAAACTAGAAAGAACAAAGAGAAAGAGAGAGAATCGATCGAGAAGAGGAAAACACAAAGCTTGGGAATTTGCTTGTTGATCACTAATCTTCGGTGGAGGTAGGTTATGGTTTTCACACTATTCGTAGTAAACTCGTAATAGTGAATGATATGTGTTAGTAGTATTGTAAACCCTTCTATATGCTTAATTATATGCTTGCATGAATATGATTATGTAATTGTGAAATAAATAAGCATGATAAAGCTATTGAATCCCAAATCTTGAAAAGAAACCCTAATCTACTTTGTTAATGATGATGCCTTGGTATAAAAGAAGGCTTGATGAACGAAAGTGGTGAGATTAGGGGATCGGGTGCCACGTTCTGGTACCAGGATAGAGATAGAGGATCGGGTGCCACGTTCTGGTACCAGGATAGAATGAGGATCGGAGTGTCACATTCCGACACCAGGATAGTATATGGATCGGGGGCAACGTTCCGGTACCAGGATAGAATGAGGATCGGAGTGTCACGTTCCGACACCAGGATAGTATATGGATCGGGTGTCACGTTCCGGTACCAGGATAGAGATAGAGGATCGGGTGCCACGTTCCGGTACCAGGATAGAATGAGGATCGGAGTGTCACGTTCCGACACCAGGATAGTATATGGATTGGGTGCCACGTTCCAGTACCAGGATAGAATGAGGATCAGAGTGTCACGTTCCGACACCAGGATAGTATATGGATCGGGTGCCACGTTCCGGTACCAGGATAGAATGAGGATCGGAGTGTCACGTTCCGACACCAGGATAATATATGGATCGGGTGCCACGTTCCGGTACCAGGATAGTATATGAGGATCGGAGTGCCACGTTCCGGCACCAGGATAGTATATGGAGCGGAGTGTCACGTACCGACACGAGGGGAATAAAGATAATGAATCTTGAAATATGTTAATATACTCAATCTAATGAACCTAATTCCCAAATAAGTATGATATTGAGGTTTGAGTCCTCATGGATGAACTTGGTAGTACTTATTGATGATTATAGTACTTGTTGTTGCTACATTTTGAGTATTATAGTTGATTATGATATTAACTGATATATATTGTTTTCTATTTTTAGTTGGCCGATGATATCTACTCAGTACCCGTGTTTTGTACTGATCCCCACTTTTATGTTTTCTTCTTTGTTATTTGTGGAGTGCAACAAACGTGCCGTCGTCTTCAACTCAACAGTAATTCTAGACAGTCTTCGTCACACCGGATCTTCAGGGTGAGCTAATGCTTCTAGCTTGGACTGGATCTTCTTCTTCAAGTCTTGATTCCTTGAACTTCCGACATGGACTAGCTTTTTACTTGTTTTTGTTTTCTTAGATACTTTAGTTTAGTAATTTGAGGATAGATGTTCTTGTGGTGATGACTTCCAGATTTTAGGGATAATAATAGTTATTGAATTGATTTTTATTAATGAGTTTAAGTCTTCCGCATTACTTTCTGTCGATGTTATATTGAAATGTTAAGGGTTAGGTTGGTTGGTTCGCTCACATAGAAGGGTAAATGTGGGTGCCAGTCGCGGCTCGATTTTGGCTCGTGACAAAATATAAAGCAAAAAATATAAAAATACAAATATGGGATAAGATACTAACAATACAAGAAATGTATAATTTTGAATTTAGGGATTATACCCAATTACCCCCCTAGCCTATACCCAAAATCCCTACGACACACATTATCTTTGATGAGGTCCTATTACCCCCTCTAACTTTTTTTTTTAATTTTTATATTACCCCTTGCGTGCCTACGTGGCAAAAATAATATATTACAGTTTTTTGCATATTAATATGATGAAAAAACACATCTTAAAATGTTAGTCAAAATTTTTATAATTTAATTCTAAAAATAAAAATCATGACAAATAATACCGAATAGAAGGAATACATATTAAAGAAATTCAAAGAGGTGGGCACCTATAAATATAATGCACACCAAAGAAGATATCTATCTATCTATCTTCTCCAAACCATAACATTGCACATCCACATATCTACATGGTCTATTTTTAGGTAAGTATGAGTTGTACAGTTCAAGGTAAGCTTTACTTCTTACATATGTTCTTATTGCAATATATTCTTTTTTCCATAAACAACTTCATAATATTATTTCATAATCTTTTTCAAATGTTCATACGACATTATTTTTAAAATGTGTATAGGTAAGACCGCTTGGCCAGAGCTATTAGGGCAAAATGTTGACAAAGCATTGAGTATAATAGAGAAAGAGAATCCAACTCTTTGCCCCGTCGTGTTAAACATTTCTCAGAATGTTCCAGATCCGGTGGATTGTACTCGTGTTCTTGTATTTATTAATGACAACAACCAGGTTGCTCTGGTACCTATTGTTCGTTAACGTTCTGAAAATATATCTAATGAGATCTCTATTTCTGAAGTTTAATTAAATTCATAGTAGCTTTTCAACTAGTAAAGTGGGACTTTATTGTAATGTAATGTCTTTTTCAAGTCTATGAACAATTTCTCTTCCTTTTTGTCTTTGGTTTATAACCTTATTCACATTGTCTTTATTCCAATGGAATTTTTTTAAAAAAAGTGCCTGTCAATTTTTATCCACGTGTCAATAATTGGATATGTCAGTTTGCTATTGCATGTGCCAACAGTTGTAACGCTTCAACTGTTTTTGAAAAGTTTGAAGATGCGAGGAGGATCGTTTCAAATCATATAAAAATTTATTATAATTTTAATGCTTGAAATTCGATAAGTATAACCTTATTAATCACAACTACTCTAGTCACAAGCAATTTAAAATGAAATTCAAAAATCAACTAAGTATAACACTCATTATTTGTTAAATCTAATGCCTTTTAAAGTACTAAACGACATTTTATCAATTCAGAAAGTCCAACGTCTGAGTGGCATGACAACAAACTTCATGGTACCATTGTTGCAATGTATACCTCCATGCTCTCCACAAGCAAAATAGTAGGGTTATGATTTCTTCAGCACAAACTCGAATCCTTCACCAACACCTTTGTATTTTCCCACAAATAAATAGCTCTACCTTCTTGTTTAGCCAATGAAGATACAAATAAAAATGGAATTGATTGTGGTGAAGAGAGATACAAAATGATGGACTATATATATAGCAAGGCAAATACAAAAATTATGACTAATAAGAAAACAAAAATGAGTCAACATTTTCTTGAAGTTGGTTGGTGAGACGACAAAATTAGTGCAAAAAACATTTGATTGCCTTTTTCAAAATTCATTTTTTATTTTTCAAAGTGAGACTTGGTAAATAAGGGTTTTTCCTTTAAAATAAACTTTAAGAATATGAAAATGGTTACTGACCGAATTCACCGAGTTGCTTACACACTTTTAATTTCGACCTACTAACCTAGGTTTCTGTGTCCACATGTTAAAAAATTATACTATCGATATATAGAACTTAAATCGATAGCTGAATATATAATTTACGATCAATTAAATAGTTATCTCATAGGGGAACGGTGCGGATGTGGCATGAGGTGATTCATAAAAACTTATTAAAATTGTATTTTTTTTTTATTTTACAAGTTAAATTCTTTAATTTATGAATGTATTACAAGTTAACTCCATTCACCAAACTGGCCGATGGATACATGATCATATATACCTAAAGCTTCAACAAGTTAAATTTATGGATGTATATAAGAAAACAACAATAGATATAGATATATATATCTATATACCTAAAGTTTCTTTCTTTGCCTTCTTTCCAGGTGGCCTTCCACGGACCTTCTTAGATGAGCTGTTTCCAGAAGAAGAACCAGCCTCGTTAACACCGCCAACGCCAGAATTAGCCTGATTCACCGGAATTTGAGTAGCAGAAACACCCGAAACGTTGTTACCATCAGTTTTATTCTTCCTGGGACGACCCCTCTTCTTCTTAGCCCCAGCAACAGCACCAGAAACAGCCCCAGCAACAGCCCCACCTCCAGCAGCAGCCCCAGCAGCAGATGATCCATCATCAACAAAAATAATCTGCAGATGATCCATCACCAACTTTTTTTTAAAGTAATTTTGGGGGGTGGAAGAGGATTTGTAAAGAAAGAGAAAATATTATAGAGAGGAAAAGATGATGGAAGATTGATATACAACAATCTTACCTCTTTGGCCAAAAATGGCCGACACCTACTTTACACATGGCCTTTTTACATTTGGTCGACGCTAAAAACAAAAAAATTTAGTGGCCTATCTTTATTATTGGCCGACAGACTTACTATTTACTTTACGACTTTTATAATTGGCTTTTTACAGCCGACACAACACGACAAAAATAAAAGATTATTACTTTTTACATATGGTTGATATTCAGCCGACACAAAAAACAAAACAAACAAAACAAAATATTTTTTTTTATTCTATTTTTTTCTTTATTCTAAAAATCAAAATACAACATAGATCTTGAATTGTGTTTGTACATTTTTAATGAGTCCAGTACTTGCATGTTCAAATTTCCATTGCAATTATTTTTTTGTTAGTTTGATTTTTAAACCCTCTTGATCTTGAATTATGTGTGTACATTTTTAATGAGTCAAGTACTTGTATGTTCAAATCTCCATTGCAATAATTTTTTTGTTAGTTCAATTTTTTAAACCCTCTTTGTATTTGTTGCTTAATTTTTGATCCTCTTCATGAAATTTCTAATTCTGTCATACATAGAAATTCTTAAATTATATGTATTTAATAGTATAGCGACAACATGTGACAAACAGTGTTTATTTCCTTTTCCGCACATTAGATACTAACAATGTTTATTTGTACTTTTTGAATCTGGTAGATAAAAATTCTATCCGCTATTAGTTATTTGTTTATTTATATAATCCGATTATCCTGGCAAGAAAATTCTAAAAAGAAATAATTTAACATTTTAATTTTAATATACCTTATCAACGTTTAACTTAAAAACACAAAAAAGTTCACAAGCTAGAAGAAAGAAAGCAAATGACCATATATTACATGCTTTTCTCAATTAAATAAGATAACAAATTTACTACTCAATAGTCCAGAATTTGGAGGCTTTGTTCAAATGTTGCGATGTAAATCTCGAGAAATATAGAATTTCCTCATAATATTTTTTGCTTTTGTTATATTGTGAAATAAACTTTTAATATTTCCTCGTAGAATTTTCTCAATATTTTAAGATATAATAGGATTCACTGTCAACACATTCAATATTTAGTAAAAATATCAAAATTTTTATTTATTATGTATCTTATTTATATTTTTAGTCTTTGATTTAATTTAAAAGAATATCATATTTATTTAACAACTTGAGAAATTTAAGGGAGAAAAATATTTTTAAAAGTAACAGACCCTTAAAAGTATCATCAGTGCTGAAATCTCTTTATCGATGCTGAAATCTCTTTTGAAAAAATTTCTGTCGACAATGAAGTTTTTGGAGAAGAAACTGAAAAAAATTGTTGTTGCAAAAATATCGACAATCAATTTTTGGGAAAGAAACTCGATAATTGGCGGAATATACATTATATGAGGTATTTGTTAATTGCTTTATCCTAATCTGTTTGTAATTGGTTATAATTTGATGTGAGTTTGTTTAGATAATTACTAATCGCATATATTTTCATTTTAAATTGTATGTATTGTGAACAGTATTGAATCATTAATTTTGCTGGGTTTGTTGAATTTGTTTGCTTAATGATTGATTGCAAAAAGGCAAACTATTCTAGTATGAATTTGTTTTGTAATTTCTTAAAAAAATCTTTAATGTCTAACTGCATAAAAATGTGATGGGTACAATTTTAGACGATAATTTGTACTGTATGATTTTTTTTGTTTGGTTATTTGTTTTTTTAAATAAGTTGTATCCATAATAGGAAATCATATGATAAAAAATAATGAAAATATGTATGTGGTTGCTTTGAATATACGTTCTTTATCTGTGTTGGATACATAATATGTTGGCAGATAATAACATAATTATAAATAAATCGTATCTGAGCTTAGCCCCAAATACAAAATATATTTGAGGTTTCAATTGAAAAGATAATTTTGTTATGTATTAATCTAGTTGTTTTTTGAATCATATATTTGAAAATTGAAAATACATTTTAGTTCCGAAAAATGGGATAAGTACTATTGTAAATACATTATTTTGTAATTTGGATACAAAATAATGGTAACATTTCCAATTTTGTAACTAGTAATGACTTGGGTATGTTTTTTTGTTTGTACAAAGCATATATAGAGAGCATTAGTTTTCTAATTATGCATTCTGGACAATGAAATGAAGATAATTTCTATGTTAATTACATAATTGAGGCAATTATAATTAAAGAAAATGCATAGTTTAAAGATTTAGTTGATGAATTCGCTAAGCAAATTGAAGTAGATTTGAGGTATAACCGTTTGAATCTTAAGTATAAAATAGAAGGTAGCATTGCACCTTAGAGATAGACAACGAGATGGGTGTGGGGAAGTATGTGTCATTGAAGAAAGAAAATTGAAAACTCGCAAAGTATCCCATATGTGTAACTGTATTTGTGCAGGATTGTGATATAAATAGTAGTAATCTATATGAAGAAGGTGTTGACATGTGTGGTATAAATTGAGGACATAATATTGATAACCAAACAATAGTTATTAGTGCAATATTAGTCATCAATGAGATAAATAACGAAATTATCTCCAGTATGAATCACAAGGAAGTAATTGAGGATCAATTTTATAAGGACAAAGGTACTTTAAAGGCTTTGATGACGCAATATGCCATTCATAATAAATTTCAGTGGAAGACAGAGAGAGCAAGAGAAATAAGGTATTTAGATTTGTTTTTATCGTTTTTAATAATAGTAACTATTCCACCTAATAGCATGTTGTAATGTAATTGGTTATTTTTTTTCTGTTTTTCGAGCAGTTATACACTTATTTGTGTATATGAAAATTGTGGCTGGATAATGATATCAATAAATCAGAAATGTTTAGAATTAGAAAGTTTGTACACGATACATGTCCATTGAAAGATAAGGTGAATAGTCAGAGACAAGCAACAAACAATTTTGTTGGAGGTATAATAAAGCCCAAGCAAGTTGATCATAAAGGAAGTCGACATCGAAAGATACACAAGCTGATGTTAGACTAGACCTTGCGTAGATTTATCCTACTATGTGACATGGAATGCTAAAGCTATAAATTCATTAAGGGGACATTATCCGATTCATATAGTAAATTGCCCAGTTACTTATATATATTGGATACCACCTATCCTGTAGCGCATACAAGAATGAACAAGATAGATTAAAATCAATTTTGTATCTTTTTATCGCTGTGTTTCCGTTCATAAAAAGTTTTGAAAGTTGAAAGCCAGTAGTTGTAGTAGAGGGAAACTATCTCAGAGGGACTTATAATGGTACATTTGTGTCAACAAACACTCTAGATGGAGCAGATAACTAGTTCATATTTATATTTTTTCCAAGGAATATATATTGTATTCTACTATTAAAATATATATTTATTATATTTCTCTATTAGATTATAATATTTACATTGTTTATATTCAGGAAATATATTTTCACTAGCATACGATATCGTTGAGTTTGAAAATGATGCATTCTAGTTTAGAAAAGCACATGATTTAAAGGAAAAATTGTGCATTGTATCTGATAGGAACGAGAGTATTATAAAGGCAATTTTGAGGGTATACAATGGAGTACCACATTATGCTTGCACATGGCATCTTTGGAAAAACGTGAAGACTCTATAAAAAAAAAGTCACACCACAGTATTTTAGAAGCGTTTTATGCAATGAAAAAGGCATACAAACATTCTGAATTTGATGATCAGATGAAAAAAAGTAGATCATGTTGATATTAGGGTAAAGAATTATTTGGAATTGACTGGTTATGAAAAATTGGCTAAGGTTCATGCAAATGTTTATTGAGGCTCTGTTATGATATCAAACATAGCTGAATGCATAAATGCATGCTTTGTGGATGCAGGAAAATTATCAGTATATGATTTTCTTGAGAAAGTTACATAAATGTTTGGTCAATGAAATTTCAAAAATTGTACAATTGCTTCTAATACATTCACAATACTTTGTGGTAAAGCTCAAGAAATGCTCACTGAAAATGAAGAATGTTCAATACGTACGAAGGTATGTTGCTACTTTCTTGAAAGTGTTGTATTTTATATTCATCCAGTAAAATATGTAGCTGTAAAATTGGTATGATTCAACTTGATTTCATCTTTGTTTAACAGGTAGTGGCACATTTATTGTTTGCCTTGCAAGGAAAATGTCACGACCCAACCCGATGGGCCGTGACTAAGTGCCCATTTTGGACACTCACATACCAACCTATCAAGTATGACCAACTGAAACTAAGACAATATGGAATTTAATCAAATCAAGCCAAACCCAACACCATATATATATATAAAGTGGATCTATCTCATAAAGAGTCATAACCATTCAACCGTAACAACATACGCGAGCCGACAAGGCTGCCACTATTCAAAGCATAATAGCATACGCAGCCGATAAGGCTGCCACTACACAATACACAAAGATGTACACAACCGACAAGGCTGCACTTGTACAAACGGACATCCCAAACAAACCATGTCCAGACCATTATCCAAAACATAAATATACAACCCACACGATGTCTACAGACCTCTAAGAGTATAGTAGTGAAACTTGACGGGACAGGGCCCCGCCATACCCATAGACAAGCAAAAGACTACATAAGAAGTTATGTACCAAAACGACTGGGCTCCGGAACAGTGGAGCTCTCCCAAACAGCAGAGTAGATATCCTAGGCAGGAGGATCACCGAACTGAGCGTCTACACCTGCGGGCATGAAACGCAGCCCCCCGAGAAAAGGGGGTCAGTACGGACAATGTACTGAGTATGTAAAGCATAAGGTAAAGATGACAGGATACCAACATGATAAGTCGAAACAAGATATCTCTACACATGTACTTTTTAAATGAAATTCATGCATATCTTTAACATATAAGATGCCCAGCTTCCCTAGTAAGGGACTTGGCAAAATAATCATCATTATATATACATCATACGTACCCGGCCCTCTAGTGAGGGACTCGGTGAAATAGTCATCATATCATCTCCGTCATCATCATCATCATAACCATCCTCATCACCAATCATATATATAATATACATACCCGGCCCTCTAGTGAGGGACTCGGTGACATATGCAAGAAACTCCGCACGAACATTACCCGGCCCGGGACTCGGTGAAATGATAAATGACTCTATGCACGAGCAGAATATTATGAGCAACCATATGCAATTAAAATCATTTCTTATAACACAATATAACAACCAACTTGAACCAGCAAGGAGTATTACCAAAGATTAATGTTTTATCAAGATTATGAACCTTTAAATACGATATGGAAACGTAAAATCTCAATGACTCTAAGAAGCACTATCATAAATATCAGAAATCACCATAGCCTTAGATATAGACAATATATAAAGGAATAGTCGTGGAAGTAAGAATATACGTCACCTAGACGTTCTAGAAGTAGGTATCAAATCTGTCCGTTATTTGCTCATTTTTAAAGGTCATGCCAAACAAAGAAGGAAAGGATAGCGTTACATACCGAATAGTCGAGCTGCACGTCCAATACTTACTGCTCAAGGTAATAATCTATAACAAGCAACAACCGTGCCACAATTAGATAAATGTCGCGCTTTACTACTTATTGTAAGCTAGCTAATAATCTAACGAAAATCCGGCAGCACTTCCCCTATTTTCTTTACTTCATCCCAATCCAACAACAACCCAAATTATCCACACAGCAATACCAACAACACATATAACCCAACAAATCATATTAAACAGCCTCCCTTAAAACAGTTCCGTTTTGGCAGCCATAGTAACGAAACAACGACACATCGAGTGATAACTCATTTTATAATTCGCAACACATCTACCTTATCGTATTCATCCTTTGTAGTATATACCCATAAGCATATTAACATATACATAACACCAAAATAGAATTTCCAGCAGTTTCCTTTAATCAAAACAGCCCAAACACTAACATAACACCACTAGCAATCCGATCATGGTTTCTGCTCATGCTTAGCACATCCAATAACTAAAACAAATTCCTAAGATACTGTTCACGTCCCCTTCTTAACATTAATGTCTAATTAACAAAGGTATTCTAAGGAATTAACACACCAAGCAAGGAGATTACTAACCAATTTCTTTGTAGCTGCTGTCCAAGAGTTTAATGGCTGGTTTTCTCCATTTCCATGGCTGCCCAAGTCATGTGGTGAAAGAAATGATATGCTTGCAAAGCATTTCACTACACCATTTAACAATGTGAAGTGGAGGCAGCCCACCACTACAAATTCTCCACTAATTCTATCCCCAAATCAGAATTTCTTTTTAATATTTAGTAATATGAAGTGGAGGCAGCCCCCCACCACACATGCTCCACTAATTGCATCTCCAAAATCTGATTTCTTTTTAATACTTAATAATATGAAGTGGAGGCAGCCCCCCACCACACATGCTCCACTAATTGCATCTCCAAAATCTGATTTCTTTTTAATACTTAATAATATGAAGTGGAGGCAGCCCCCCACCACACATGCTCCACTAATTGCATCTCCAAAATCTGATTTCTTTTTAATACTTAATAATATGAAGTGGAGGCAGCCCCCCACCACACATGCTCCACTAATTGCATCTCCAAAATCTGATTTCTTTTTAATACTTAATAATATGAAGTGGAGGCAGCCCCCCACCACACATGCTCCACTAATTGCATCTCCAAAATCTGAATTTTTACTTTGCCTTAAGTGGTGGGGCCCACTCGATAAATTAAATCCAAATCAGCCACTAATTAATCCCACACTAATTAATATCACATATGGAATTAATATCCTTGCATAATATTTCTTTAAACATTTGGAACTTAAAAAAAAATCTCATTTCCCGAACTTACATATACTAGTTCATGACGCGCACGACATATAAAAATACGAGGCGTAACATCCTTCCCCCCTTAGGAACATTCGTCCTCGAATGTTAAGTTAGAGTCTTACAAAAAAATATTCAGCGAGCTCTCTCTAACAGTTATACCTATCAACCTGCATTCCGTAACTTACAGATGCATCACAGAGTCATGACTTACTACATAATCTCGTTTATCAATCAATATAGTCAAGCTAGGAATTGAATTACCTGCAGGTACGGGGAACAAGTAAGGATACTTATTCTTCATTTCGTCTTCCGCTTCCCAAGTCATCTCCTCCCTATTATTATTTTGCCACAAAACTTTGACGGAAGCCACATCCTTTGTACGTAACCTTCTAACCTGGCGATCAAGTATAGCTACGGGTTTCTCCTCGTATGACAACTCCTCTGTTACCTGAACATCATCTACAGGGAATACTCTAGAAGGATCACCAATACATTTACGTAGCATCGATACATGGAAGACTGGATGTACCGCCTCCAAATCAGATGGTAGATCCAACTCATATGCAACCTTGCCTATCTTACGAACAATCTGATAAGGCCCAATGTATCTCGGACTGAGCTTCCCCTTCCTGCCGAATCTCATCACACCCTTCATGGGTGATACCTTCAGGAATACCCAATCACCAATCTGAAACTCCAAATCTCTACGCCGATTATCTGCATATGACTTCTGTCGACTCTGGGCTGCTAATAATCTTTCTTGAATAAGCTTCACCTTGTCAACAGCTTGTTGAATCATATCCGAACCTATCAACTTAGTCTCGCCAACATCAAACCAACCAATAGGTGACCTGCACTTCCTCCCATATAAGGCCTCGTACGGTGCCATCTGGATACTAGAATGGTAGCTATTATTATAGGAAAACTCAATGAGCGGCAAGTGATCATCCCAGCTACCTTTGAAATCAATAATACAGGCCCGCAACATATCCTCTAATGTCTGAATAGTACGCTCAGCCTGCCCATCAGTCTGAGGGTGAAATGCTGTGCTAAGGTTCACCTGTGTCCCCAATCCCTTCTGAAATGATCTCCAAAAGTTGGCTGTAAATTGAGCTCCTCTGTCTGATATAATGGACGTGGGAATCCCATGAAGTCTCACTATTTCCCTGATATATAACCTCGCATAATCTTCAGCCGAATAAGTAGTCCTGACTGGAAGAAAATGGGCCGATTTCGTCAGCCTATCTACAATAACCCATATAGAGTCATACTTCCGTTGGGTGCGAGGTAAGCCTGTAATGAAGTCCATATTAATCATCTCCCATTTCCAAGTCGGAATCTCTATCGCCTGTAATAATCCACCAGGCTTTTGATGTTCGATCTTGACTTGTTGACAATTCGAGCACTGAGCAACAAACTCCGCTATGTCCTTTTTCATGCCATCCCACCAGTATAAGCATCTGAGGTCATGATACATTTTTGTTGACCCTGGGTGAATAGAATAACGGGCAGAGTGTGCCTCTCCCATAACCTGCCGTCGTAGCCCCGCAATATCTGGTACACACAATCTGCCTTCACATCGTAACACTCCATCAGGTGTAATCTTAAATGGGGTCTTTTCCTTTTGAAGAGCTGCATCTCTATACTATGCCAGAATGGGGTCCTCGTATTGGTGTCTCTTTACCTCATCTATGATTGAGGACTCAACAACCTCTCTGATAGAAACTCCACTATCTTCTGAATTAGCCAGACGGACTCCAAGGCTTGATAGCCGCTGAATCTCCCGAACCATCTCCCTCCTTTCTGGTTGTACATCTGTCAAGCTACCCATGGACTTACGGCTAAGAGCATCTGCTACAACATTCGCTTTCCCTGGATGATATAAAATATCAATATCATAATCCTTTAGCAACTCTAACCACCGCCTCTGTCGTAAATTCAGCTCCTTCTGTTTAAAGATATATTGGAGACTCTTATGATCTGTATAGATGTCCACATGGACACCATATAAATAATGCCTCCATATCTTCAAGGCATGAACCACGACCGCTAACTCCAGATCGTGAGTAGGATAGTTCTTTTCATGCTTCCTAAGTTGTCGGGAGGCATAGGCTATAACTTTGCCATGCTGCATCAATACACATCCTAGCCAAACACCGGAAGCATCACAATAAATAACATAGCCGTCTGGTCCCTCCGGAAGAGTTAGGACTGGAGCTGTAGTCAATTTGTCTTTCAATAGCTGGAAGCTTCGCTCACATGCATCAGTCCACTGGAACTTGGCTGCCTTTTGAGTTAGCCTTGTCAAAGGCGCTGAAATTGAGGCAAACTTTTCTACAAACCTCCTGTAATATCCTGCTAACCCCAGAAAGCTGCGTACCTCAGTAGGTGTCGTAGGTCTGGGCCAAGTCTTTACCGCCTCAATCTTCTGCGTGTCTACCCGAATACCATCAGCTCCAATAATATGCCCCAAGAATGCCACTGAAGTCAACCAAAACTCGCACTTAGAAAACTTAGCATACAACTTCTGGTGTTGAAGCACCCTAAGTACCGTCCTTAAATGGTCTGCATGCTCCTCTTCAGAGCGTGAATAGACTAAAATATCGTCTATAAATACAACAACAAACATATCAAGGAATGGTTTAAACACTCTATTCATTAAATCCATAAACACCGCTGGAGCATTAGTCAGCCCAAAAGACAGCACTCTAAACTCATAATGCCCGTATCGGGTCCGGAATGCCGTCTTTGGAATATCTGCCTCCCTTACCCGCACCTGATGATAACCTGACCGCAAGTCTATTTTTGAAAAACACTTAGCACCCTGCAACTGGTCAAATAGATCGTCAATCCTTGGGAGGGGATACCTGTTCTTTATTGTTACTTTGTTCAGCTGCCTATAATCGATACACATCCGCAGCGACCCATCCTTCTTCCTCACAAACAGTACCGGTGCTCCCCAAGGTGACGTACTAGGCCTGATGAAGCCCTTTTCTAACAAATCTTTCAATTGCTCTTTCAATTCTTTCAACTCAGCAGGTGCCATTCTATAAGGAGGTATAGATATAGGCTGGGTATGTGGCAGTACATCTATAGTAAACTCTATCTCCCGTTCTGGAGGAAGGCCTGGAAGTTCCTCTGGAAATACATCGGGAAATTCATTAACTACTGGGACTGATTGAAGAGTCGGTGCCTCTGCCTTTATGTCATGCACCCGAACCAGATGATAAATATAACCTTTTCTAACCATCTTCCTAGCCTTAAGGTATGAAATGAACTTACCTTTCGGCGATACTGTACTACCCTTCCACTCTATAATCGGTTCCCCTGGAAATTGAAATCGTACTATCTTCCCTCTACAATCAACATTAGCATAACAAGCAGCCAACCAATCCATGCCCAAGATAATATCAAACTCAATCATATTTAGCTCTATTAGATCTGCTACGGTACGACGACTATATATAACCACTGAGCAATTCTTATATACTCGCGTAGCTATGACAGAATCTCCTACAGGCGTAGCTACCTCAAATGGTTCTATAAACTCAGACTCTATTCCAATCCTACTAGCAACGAAGGGAGATATAAATGATAAGGTGGAACCTGGGTCTATCAATGCATACACACTTCGGGAGAATAGTGATAATATACCTGTGATCACATTAGGTGACGCCTCCTGATCCTGCCTACTAGCCAAAGCATATAAACGGTTCGAGGGACCGCTAGAACTGGAAGCTCCACTACGTCCTCTACCACGGCCTGCTGGCGCCTGAATACCCTGCCCCATAGGACGCATAGCCACAGAAGGAGATGAACCAGCAACAGAACCAGAAGGCTGTGCAATACCACCCGCACTACCTCTCAGGTGACACTCCCTCATAGTATGACCCTGACGGCCACATGAAAAACACGCACCTGTAGCCCAACGACATTCCCCAGGATGGGACCTACCACAGCGAGAACACCGAGGCAAAGGTGGCCTCGACTGGCTCAAACCCCTGCCCATCTGTGACCCTGACGTCCTAGAGCTCTGACCAGCTTCCGAATATCCCGTACGATCGAACCCCCTACCCATGGAACGTGGGGGTGCACTTTGTGCTGGCTGGGAAGAAAATCTAACATGCTGCTGAGACTGCCCGCCTCGAAACTCGTTAGGATAACCTGCTGATCTAGCCCTCTTATGCTGGCCTCCATTAAAATCTCTATCTGACTGACGTCCCCGGTGCCGATCTTCTACCCCCTGTGCATATGCTTGCACCCGAGCAATGTCCATACCTGGCTGAAGAGTCACAGCTATACAACCGTCAATCAGATAACGATCCAACCCCATCACATAACGGTGTACCCTGTCTGCCATATCAGCCACAATAGTAGGTGCATGCCTAGCCAATGAATCAAATTCGAGGTTATACTCTCGAATGCTCCTGCCATTCTGCCTCAAACGCAAGAATCTGTCGACTCTAGCTCGCTTCATCTCTGGAGGCAGGAAGTGGCCCTGGAAAGCCTCCACAAATTCATCCCATACCGCTGGAGGAGCACCCTCACCCCTAGATAACTCCCAAGACTCATACCAATTAATAGCTACATCCCGCAAACGATACGTAGCCAACTCGACAGACTCGATATCCGAAGCCTTGATTATCCTCAATGTACGCTGTATCTGACGAATAAACTCTTGCGGATCATCCTGGGGCCTTGACCCAAAGAACTCTGGAGGATTACAACTTAAGAAGTCGCGAGCCCTTAAGCTATCAGATCTGTCCGCATGATCAACTCCTAGTCTATGCCTGCGAGCTTGACCTGCCACTAATCTAGTCAGCAACTGAACCGCATCTCTCATGGCCCTATCCTCTACCCCTGGCTGAGGAGTTGGAGGTTCAGGTTCTGGGGCCTCGGGGGCTGGTGGTGGTGTCCCCCGAACTGGAGCTGCTGCTGCTCTAAGCTCCTCTAACGGTGGCGGTGTAGTAGAGCTCTCCGACTGGAGCACAATACCAGGCATAGACTGGGCACGGGCCCTAGTAACTCTCCGGGTCTGACTAGTACTTTCTGCTACCGATTTGCCCTTCTGGGCGGCTGTTGCTTTCTTTGGAGGCATAACTGAAAACATAGGGATTCGTTAGAGAGGGATTATCCTGGTATTATAGCTCTATCGCACGATCTAGAATATGAAGAAAGGATGACATCCTAAATGTCCTGTAGCTTCCTGTTTATAGATGTGGTGCACAACACACCGATAAACAAGACTCTACTAGACACGGTCTATAGACACTTCCGAGGAAGAACTGCTCTGATACCACTTTGTCACGACCCAACCCGATGGGCCGTGACTAAGTGCCCATTTTGGACACTCACATACCAACCTATCAAGTATGACCAACTGAAACTAAGACAATATGGAATTTAATCAAATCAAGCCAAACCCAACACCATATATATATATAAAGTGGATCTATCTCATAAAGAGTCATAACCATTCAACCGTAACAACATACGCGAGCCGACAAGGCTGCCACTATTCAAAGCATAATAGCATACGCAGCCGATAAGGCTGCCACTACACAATACACAAAGATGTACACAACCGACAAGGCTGCACTTGTACAAACGGACATCCCAAACAAACCATGTCCAGACCATTATCCAAAACATAAATATACAACCCACACAATGTCTACAGACCTCTAAGAGTATAGTAGTGAAACTTGACGGGACAGGGCCCCGCCATACCCATAGACAAGCAAAAGACTACATAAGAAGTTATGTACCAAAACGACTGGGCTCCGGAACAGTGGAGCTCTCCCAAACAGCAGAGTAGATATCCTAGGCAGGAGGATCACCGAACTGAGCGTCTACACCTGCGGGCATGAAACGCAGCCCCCCGAGAAAAGGGGGTCAGTACGGACAATGTACTGAGTATGTAAAGCATAAGGTAAAGATGACAGGATACCAACATGATAAGTCGAAACAAGATATCTCTACACATGTACTTTTTAAATGAAATTCATGCATATCTTTAACATATAAGATGCCCAGCTTCCCTAGTAAGGGACTTGGCAAAATAATCATCATTATATATACATCATACGTACCCGGCCCTCTAGTGAGGGACTCGGTGAAATAGTCATCATATCATCTCCGTCATCATCATCATCATAACCATCCTCATCACCAATCATATATATAATATACATACCCGGCCCTCTAGTGAGGGACTCGGTGACATATGCAAGAAACTCCGCACGAACATTACCCGGCCCGGGACTCGGTGAAATGATAAATGACTCTATGCACGAGCAGAATATTATGAGCAACCATATGCAATTAAAATCATTTCTTATAACACAATATAACAACCAACTTGAACCAGCAAGGAGTATTACCAAAGATTAATATTTTATCAAGATTATGAACCTTTAAATACGATATGGAAACGTAAAATCTCAATGACTCTAAGAAGCACTATCATAAATATCAGAAATCACCATAGCCTTAGATATAGACAATATATAAAGGAATAGTTGTGGAAGTAAGAATATACGTCACCTAGACGTTCTAGAAGTAGGTATCAAATCTGTCCGTTATTTGCTCATTTTTAAAGGTCATGCCAAACAAAGAAGGAAAGGATAGCGTTACATACCGAATAGTCGAGCTGCACGTCCAATACTTACTGCTCAAGGTAATAATCTATAACAAGCAACAACCGTGCCACAATTAGATAAATGTCGCGCTTTACTACTTATTGTAAGCTAGCTAATAATCTAACGAAAATCCGGCAGCACTTCCCCTATTTTTCTTTACTTCATCCCAATCCAACAACAACCCAAATTATCCACAGCAATACCAACAACACATATAACCCAACAAATCATATTAAACAGCCTCCCTCAAAACAGTTCCGTTTTGGTAGCCATAGTAACGAAACAACGACACATCGAGTGATAACTCATTTTATAATTCGCAACACATCTACCTTATCGTATTCATCCTTTGTAGTATATACCCATAAGCATATTAACATATACATAACACCAAAATAGAATTTCCAGCAGTTTCCTTTAATCAAAACAGCCCAAACACTAACATAACACCACTAGCAATCCGATCATGGTTTCTGCTCATGCTTAGCACATCCAATAACTAAAACAAATTCCTAAGATACTGTTCACGTCCCCTTCTTAACATTAATGTCTAATTAACAAAGGTATTCTAAGGAATTAACACACCAAGCAAGGAGATTACTAACCAATTTCTTTGTAGCTGCTGTCCAAGAGTTTAATGGCTGGTTTTCTCCATTTCCATGGCTGCCCAAGTCATGTGGTGAAAGAGATGATATGCTTGCAAAGCATTTCACTACACCATTTAACAATGTAAAGTGGAGGCAGCCCACCACTACAAATGCTCCACTAATTCTATCCCCAAATCAGAATTTCTTTTTAATATTTAGTAATATGAAGTGGAGGCAGCCCCCCACCACACATGCTCCACTAATTGCATCTCCAAAATCTGATTTCTTTTTAATACTTAATAATATGAAGTGGAGGCAGCCCCCCACCACACATGCTCCACTAATTGCATCTCCAAAATCTGATTTCTTTTTAATACTTAATAATATGAAGTGGAGGCAGCCCCCCACCACACATGCTCCACTAATTGCATCTCCAAAATCTTATTTCTTTTTAATACTTAATAATATGAAGTGGAGGCAGCCCCCCACCACACATGCTCCACTAATTGCATCTCCAAAATCTGATTTCTACTTTGCCTTAAGTGGTGGGGCCCACTCGATAAATTAAATCCAAATCAGCCACTAATTAATCCCACACTAATTAATATCACATATGAAATTAATATCCTTGCATAATATTTCTTTAAACATTTGGAACTTAAAATAAAATCTCATTTCCCGAACTTACATATACTAGTTCATGACGCGCACGACATATGAAAATACGAGGCGTAACAGAAAACTTAGACGTGTAGGAGATCTCGAGTGGATAAAGTACCATGTTCGCATGCTTGACCTGTTTTAAAAAAGAAATTTCTTGACCCTGAACCATATTGTTTTGACTTTTACAAATCAAATACATTACTTGTTCCATGCAATAATCTAATCAATCCATTATCTGATCGAATTGATTGGAATGTAGCTACATATATATAGAATAAAGTAGTGAGGCCACCAAAATTCAAAAGAATGCTTAGTAGGCCTCCAAAATATCTTCTTGATAAATTGTACATCGATCTATCTGGAAAGAAGAATAAAAATTCTTACAGTACTTGTGAGCAAAAGGGGCATAATAGGCGGTCATGCAGAAATGAACCAAAAACTGAAATAGATATATATGCTTGATTTTTTATTTTTTTTAAAAAAATAAACTTGAAAGTGTTTTGTATATATCTTGTCCTTAGAGTGATGTAACTAATTTTTTGATGATGATTAATGAATATTCTTTTCAAAATATATTTGTATGTGATTATTATTTGTATCCTATTGTGTATTTTTTTTTTAATATATATCCAAAATGTTCATATTCAATATAAGTAAAAGGGATACAAAAATTAAACAAAAATAAGATAATGTAGTCCATATACCAAATTGAAATAAAAACAAAAACTGTTGCGAAACAATTATGATGATATCTATTGAATTAATTAAAAAATACAAAAACAATTTGATATCCATACGTCGTTATGTATCCATAGTTCAAAGATCACTAAATATTTTGACCTATCACATTGTATATGAATAATCGTGACAACACACATTGTATATGTATTTAAAAGATCACTAAATAATTCGACCTGTGTCACTATAATTTAAGTCATAAGCATTTGTATTCAATACTCTATGAATATAAAAGAGATCATATATGATGAATACCAACACTTAAAAATAATTTAAATTATAAAGCAAACAACACAACTACAGTAAATGTGTCGTAATGAATACTGAAGAATCAAAAAATAGGTAATCAATACAATATAATACAACATCACTTTTTGCTATAAAATAATACAAATGTTAAAATGTATTGTTACTTTCCTAGATACAACACTCTTAGAACGATGGATCCAAATACAATATACAACATATGCAATCAACAAACATAATATATATAAATCAAATCTTTTTAAAATACATAAATCAAAATGATAAGTATGCAGAATAAATCGCTACATAAAAGTTGTTCAAAATGATAAGTATGCAGGATAAGCTACTTTGACACTCAATTTGGACCTCCACGATATGAATTAATCATTAAATTTCTTAAATTTCAAACGATTTTAAATAATTAGTTTTTATAAAGTTCAAAATATATTTTCAAGTATTTGAAGTAGTTTTGGTAGCTTATAATTTTTAATAATAAATATGTTTTTTATATAATTAGTTTATTTTATAAATATTTGAAAATCGTCTCAAAAATATTTTATTTTAATTAAATAGTTCGTTAATTAGTTTAATTATTCAATAGTCTACACTTTTGATTAATTATCTTATAACTAAGTCGACTATTTTATTTCACTAAGTTTAAAAAATTGTTAATTAATCCGTACTAATTTATTTATTTGGGTGCTTACCGAATTCACCGATTAATTTCAATTCGGCTAAGGTTTTTAAACTTAATTGATTATAATTTTAATTCTTTATAATTCCAATTGTAGCCATCTCCTCACTTTGCTTTCCACACCAGAAAAATCCAAATTTCAGAACCTTTATTTTCTTCCCAAACAACCCAATTCTGAGCTCACATCTGTTAATGACAAGTCCATCCAAATTCTCCTAAAACAGCCCATCAGCAACACAATTTCCAGCACACATACTACGCACACGCGCATCAATTCCAAACGACCCCCACCCCTGCATCTCTATTTTCTTCTTCAACAGTCCAGAACAATGACAAAACTCAGAAATCGACAGCCGTAAAAAATGCGACCGGAGTCCAGCAAAGAAGTAGTTGCGTTTGCCCTCTCCTCTCTCGTTATCTTCTTCGTAGGAAGAATCTTTTGTTGAATCCATCCCATTGTTTTAGTCAACTTTAGCTATTCAATTGGTACGAGCAATTGTTAAAAAAGAATAGTTATTGGAGTTGAAAATAAAAGATTTGGTAGTTGGCAAATTGGTAAGATTTGCAATCATTCTTGACTTTGCTATGTTTACATATGTCATTTAGGCATGGTTTTATCCTTTTATAAATAGAGCATTCTTGCTCATTTGTAGAACGCACCAAGTTAGAGAGAAAAACCATTTTGAGAGCAAAGTGAGGTATTCCATAGACTATACAAGAAAATAGTCTGTGAAGAAAAAGAGTGTGACCGATATTTTAGTAAGACAGAAACCAAAAGAGTGTTGTTCCTTTTGAGTGTGTAGTAGTCACTTTGAGTATTGTATTCGTGACTACACAGTGTAAAATTCCTTACTATAGTAATATCAATTACTCCTCTTGGTCCGTGGTTTTTTCCCTTATTTAGAAGGTTTTCCACGTAAAATTCTTGGTGTCGTTATTTTTCCATTTTATTTCCATTACTTTTACCATATATATTTTTGTGCTTGTCCGCGTTTTCCCAACAAACTGGTATCAGAGCCAATGTTTTATCTGAGTATGCTCTGTGGTTGCAGCACAGTCTGAACTTCCACATCAGAAAATATTTACTTTGATTTGCGATAACTATATTTTTTGGGGAAAACAATGAAATTCAACACAAGTAATATGGTTATTTTGAATGGTGTTAATTATGTCATTTGGAAGGGAAAAATGGAAGATCTACTTTATGTGAATAATTTTTACAAATCAGTATTTACCATTGTAAAGCCTGATAATAAAATAGATGAAGAGTGGAATCTGTTGCATAGACAGGTTTGTGGATTCATTAGGCAATGGGTCGACGATAATGCGTTGAACTATATTTCTGGGGAAACACATTCTCGAACCCTATGGGAGCATCTTGAAAGTTTGTATGCTCGAAAAATTGGCAACAACAAAATGTTCTTAATAAAGCAGATGTTGAGTTTGAAATATCATGATGGTTCTCCGATGACAGACCATCTGAATAATTTTCAGGGGATTATGAACCAATTATCTGCTATGGGCATCAAATTTGATGCAGAAAATTCAAGGCTTGCTTCTACTTGGTTCCCTACCAAATTCTTGGGAAACATTTAGAACGTCATTGTCGAATTCTGCTCTGAATGGTGTGATCTCTATGGATTCCTCCAAGAGTAGTGTCTTGAACGAAGAGATGAGAAGAAAAACTCAAGGTTCCTCTTCGTCGGATGTCCTGATAACTGGCCCCAGGGGGAGAAATAAAACTCGTGGTTCTCAGCATAGAGAACAAAATAGGAGCAAATCTAAAGGCAGACTTAAGGATATTGAGTGCTATCATTGTGGCATGAAAGGGCACACAAAGAAATTCTGCAGGAAGTTGAAGAGGGATAAAAAAAACAAAGAGGAAACTAAAGAAGATGGCAATGAAAATTGCCTAGCCACCGTCACCACCGAAGATCTTGTTACCGTTCTTGATGCAAACTTGGTAAATATTGCTTGTGATGAGTCAAGTTGGGTTGTGGGCACTGGTGCCGCATCTCATGTGACATCAAGGAAGGATTTTTTCTCTTCCTACACTCCTGGTGATTTTGGAACATTGAGTATGGGTAATGAGACTATTTCTAGGGTGGTTGGTATTGGTACAATTTGTTTAGAAACTAGTGTTGGAACTAAACTAGTTTTGAACAATGTGAAATATGCTCCTGATGTTCGTCTGCACCTAATTTCGGTTGGTGTTTTAGATGATGAAGGATATGTTAGTACCAACGGTGATGGAAAATGGAAGCTCATTAAGGGTTCCTTGGTTGTGGCTCGTGGTAACAAACGTCGTGATCTATACTGGACTACAGCCTTTCTCGCTAATGTGGCTAAGCATCTTGTGTCATAAAGTTGAAGAGCTATCGCTCTCAATCGCATTCAGCCAAGAAGAAATTATTGTCAAATTTCTAAAGTGCTAAATTAGAAAAATGTGACCATTGCTTGGCTGGTAAACACAATAGAGTTTCCTTTAAGTCCTACCCTCTTTCGAGAAAGACAGAGTTGCTTGAGTTAGTGCATTCTGATTTATGTGGTCCAATGAAGACAAAGACATTGGGTAGTGCACTTTACTTTGTCACTTTCATTGATGATTGATCGAGAAAACTTTGGGTCTATGTCTTGAAGACTAAAGACCAAGTGTTAGGTGTCTTTAAGCAGTTTCAGGCTTCAGTTGAAAAAGAAACTGGAAAGAAAGTGAAATGTATTCGTACTGATAATGGTGGTGAATATTGTGGACCATTTGACAAATACTGCAAGCATCAAGGTATTAGACACCAGAAGACTCCTCCGGAGACTCCTCAGCTTAATGGTTTGGCATAGAGGATGAACAGGACCTTGATGGAAAGAGTTAGATGTTTTCTTTCTGAAGCAAAGTTGCCAAACTCATTTTGGGGTGAGGCTTTATTGACCGCTGCACATGTTATTAATCTATCTCCTGCTGTTGCTTTGTAAAGTGATGTACCAAATAGTGTTTGGTATGGAAAGAATGTTTTCTATGACCATTTGAGAGTATTTGGTTGCAAAGCTTTTGTACATGTGCCGAAAGATGAGAGGTCAAAGTTAGATGCCAAGACAAGGCAATGCATCTTCATTGGATATGGCCTAGATGAATTTGGTTACAAGATATATGATCCAATTGAAAAAAACTTGTGAGAAGCCGTGATATTATTTTCATAGAGAATCAAACAATTGAAGATATTGACAAAGCGGAGAAGGTAGAACCTTCAAGTTTTGATGGTATAGTTCATCATGATGAAGTTCCTCACACAAGTGTGCATGATGTTGTTGGGTTTGATAATCATGGTAACGCCCAAAATCATGTATTGAATCAACATGTTAATGTTGATAATAACAATGATATTGTTATTGATTATCCTATTGCTCATGAAGTTGTGGACGAATCAAATATTCCGCTTCGGAGGTCCACAAGACAGCGGTTTCCTTCCTCCCGTTATTCACCCAATGGGTATGTGTTACTCACTGACGGGGGAGAATCTGAATGTTATGAGGAGACCATGGAAGATGAGCACAAGAATCAATGGATTGAAGCCATGCAAGACGAGATGAAGTCTTTGCATGAGAACCACACTTATGAGTTGGTAAAATTGCCCAAGGGCATGAGAGCTTTGAAGAACAAGTGGGTGTTCAAAGTTAAAGTTGAAGAACAAAACTTGAAGCCCAGGTACAAAGCTAGATTGGTTGTTAAGGGATTCGGTCAAAGGAAAGGTATTGACTTTGATGAAATATTTTCTCCTGTTGTGAAAATGTCCTCGATTCGCACAATTCTAGGTTTGGCTGCTAGTCTTAATTTAGATATTGAGCAGATGGATGTGAAGACGACTTTCCTTCACGGTGACCTTGAAGAGGAGATTTATATGGAACAATCTGAGGGCTTCAAAGTATATGGTAAAGAAAATTTTGTATGCAAACTCAAAAAGAGTCTCTATGGCCTAAAACAAACTCCCAGACAGTGGTAAAAAAAGTTTGAATCTGTTATGGGGGAGCAAGGTTATAAGAACACTTCTTCAGATCATTGTGTATTTGTACAAAAATTTTTCTGACAAATATTTTATCATCCTTTTGTTGTATGTGGATGATATGTTGATTGTGGGTAAGAATACTTCCAAGATTGACGAGCTGAAGAAAGAGTTGTGTAAGTCTTTTTCTATGAAAGACTTGGGTCATGCCAAGCAAATTTTGGGCATGAGAATTACTCGTCTTAGAGATAAAATGAAGATTTATTATCCTAGAAGAAGTACATTAAACGCGTACTGGAGCACTTCAATATGAAGAATGCTAAGCCTGTTAGTATACCTCTTGCTGGCCATATGAAGTTGAGCAAGAAGATGTGTCCTACAGCTAGGGAGGAAAAAGAGAACATGGCCAAAGTTTCATATTCCTCCGTCGTCAGAAGTCTAATGTATGCAATGGTGTGCACTAGACCTGATATTGCTCACGCAGTTGGTGTTGTCAGTAGATTTCTCAAAAATTCGCGAAAAGAGCATTGGGAAGCTGTGAAGTTGATACTCAGGTATCTTAGAGGAAGCTCAGATGAATGCTTGTGTTTTGGAGCATCAAATCCAATCTTGAAAGGCTATACAGATTCTGATATGACAGGTGACCTTGATAACATAAAATTCAATACTGGATATTTGTTTGCTTATTTAGGGGGAGCTATATCATGGCAGTCAAAGTTGCAGAAGTGTGTTACACTATCTACAACTGAGGCTGAGTATATTGCGGCTACTGAAGCCGGCAAGGAGATGATATGGCTAAAGTGATTTCTTCAAGAGCTTGGTTTGAACCACATGGAGTATATTGTCTATTGTGACAGCCAGAGTGCAATACACTTGAGCAAGAACTCCATGTACCATGCAAAAACAAAACACATTGACGTCAGATATCATTGGATTCGTGAGAAAGTGGAGAATGAATCATTTCACGTCAAAAAGATTCACACAAGTGAAAATCCTGCTGATATGCTGACCAAGATGATACCGAAAGACAAGTTCTAGTTATGCAAAGAACTTGTGGGTATGAGCTCTCCCTAAAGAAGTTGAAGATACCTTCTTCCAGTAAATGGGACTGGAGGGGGAGATTTGTTGAATCCATCCCATTATTTTAGTCAACTTTAGCTATTCAATTGGTACAAGCAATTGTTAAAAGGGAATAGTAATTGGAGTTGAAAATAAAAGATTTGTAGTTGGCAAATTGGTAAAATTTGCAACCATACTTGACTTTGCTATGTTTACATATGTCATTTAGGTATGGTTTTATCCTTTTATAAATAGAGCATTCTTGCTCATTTGTAGAACACACCAAGTTAGAGAGAAAAATCATTTTGAGAGCAAAGTGAGGTCTTCCATAGACTATACAAGAAAATAGTCTATGAAGAAAAATAGAGTGTGACCGATATTTTAGTAAGACGGAAACCAAAAGAGTGTTGTTCCTTTTGAGTGTGTAGTAGTCACTTTGAGTATTGTATTCGTGACTACACAGTGTAAAATTCCTTACTATAGTAATATCAATTGCTCTTCTTGGTCCGTGGTTTTTTCCCTTATTTATAAGGGTTTCCACGTAAAATTCTTGGTATCGTTATTTTCCCAGTTTATTTTCATTACTTTTACCATATATATTTTTGTGCTTGCTCGCGTTTTCCCAACATCTTTCGGGTGGAGCAATCTCGCACCTCAAGCGTCCTTGCTCCAAGATTTGACGGCTCAATTCTTTTTTCCGTTCAAGTTTCTTGAAGAATTCAATGATGCGAAAAGCATCAAGGGATATTCCTTATCTCTTGGGATGTTTTGAATTTCGCATTGAAATCCCAAAAAAAATTCTTCCTCCCGTTTACGACCATTTTGTCCCTCATTCTCATCTATAAATACTGCTCTTCTTCTCTATTGTTGGGGTTTTTTTTTTCTGAAATTTTTTTTTAGTGACATTCAGAAATTAGCTACAATACTACATATAAAATATACAATAGAAAATACAAAAATTTTGAGGTAAAAAGGGACCCGAATCAGACAAGTAATATAAAGGATACTCAACATCCTCTCTCTGTTTCGTGGTCTCATTTTGGTGGAAGAATCGTCTTCGTGTTAAGCTCGTCGTCTCGGGTCGCTGCCCACAACAAGGTAAATTATTCGTTTAACACTCTTAGTTCTTTCGCTTTTGATGAAGGTTAGATAATGGCGTTGTGTTTTGATCCGCATTAAAATACTCTTGTTGGGTGTATTCAAGTCTAAGAGTCCTTTTTGATTTTTTTTATGTTATAAGTGTTGTTGTGCTCTCACCTTATTTAGTTAGCATCTAAAGAGTCTTGAGTTGTCGATTTTGTATTTTATGAGTTCGAAATGCTGTTTGTTCACTGTGGGGTTTGTTCATGAAACTTTTTAGTATTGTTACGTTGCAAATATTTTCAAACTGATAGCTTTAGGTGTCTACGGTTAAATCGGGTATCGTTTATGGCGTAAAATGTGAAGCGTGCAACATACTCTCTCTCTCTATTACTCTATACTTTGAAATCTTTGTTATTTGTTGATCACTGGTTCATAATGTGAGCCTTCTTTTGCTTGGATATGCTTTTTCCCTTTTGAGCTTTTACTATAATTACATATGTTTTTCCTAGGAATTTGCTTGTGTTAGGATTCTTAGAACTTTGTCATTTTTTATATCGTATTAAATCTCCTCCCGTTCCTCTTTGGTCACAAGATAAGTAGTAAAGGTTTTTCTTGCTAATAATAGATATGTTGTCTTTCTGAAGTGCACAAATTATCGAGAATAGCCATAGTTTGGAGCTTTTTTAAAAAAAGCATGGTTACGAAGTTGTTCATGTCCTTTTATAAAAATTCTTTTTTTTTTCTATATATCGACATGGTCCGTTTTGACATTGTTTAATGGTCAAAAGATCTGAAAATTTTAGTCATGGATACGGTCATACCTTGCACCTTCGTGTCCATTTTAGGATAGATTGTTTCTTCATAATCCATGTCGAAAATAGATTCCTTTCTTCTTCTTTTTTTATGGCTTAAGTTGGCAATGTTCTCTTGGTACCTCTCTGTACCCCTTTTAATTGGTCATTATAAGTTTCTATCTTTCGTTCTTCGAACATCATTTGGTGTCTTAAGCTCTTCAATTTTATAAATTGTTTTGACATAGGTAGTTTGTTCAATTCCTAGTTGGATGAAAAAAAAATGTTTTAGCATAGTCTGATAAATCTTGATGTTAAAATCTATAACACCACTCGATGATTTCTTGTGGTGTAGCTATGCTAATATATATATATATATATATATATATATATATATATATATATATATATATTTATTTTATTTTTTTATTTTTATTTTATTTAAGTCAAACCTGCTAAAAGATATGCAATTATCTTAAAATGGGTGTAAATAAATAGTTTAATTACAGTCGTTTTTCTTGCATTTAATGTCGTTCGGATAATTTGTAATGCTTGTTGGATCCCTAAATTATGTTATGCTTCATTCGGTATTTTCTTCTTTCATCTTTAATAATAAAAAGGGATCCTTATCTATTTGTCCTCTATCGAAAGTGATGTAGTAAAAAAATTGGTAGTGCAAAAGTTTGAAATTTTTGTGGGTGATTAAATAAGTATATGTTTACTTTACTATGAGAACAGAATAATCCTTATCATTTGAAAAAGAACATTGGGATACCTATATGCTCACTGGCTGGTGCCTAATTTGTGTAAATGCTAAGTTCTAATTTTAATATGTTTGAGTTGTATAGTGATGTGAACAATAAAATAGTCACTGGTCGTACTTCAGTTAACTTTCCTTTATTGGTATAACTATATTTCCTTCCCCTGTGTTATGCGGAATTCGAGATAATACGAGAAAATATAAACGCGAAAAACAAGATAACAAATTAACGTTGTTCACCAATAAATTGGCTACGTCCACGGGGAAGAGGGGGAGCAGTTTTATTATGGATAGGCAAGAACAGAATACAGAATAGGGTTTGCCATAGCGTCTATATATAGTGCTAAGCTACGCCCTAACAGGCTTGGGCCCAAAATACAGAATTGACAGATAATTAAGGGCCCAATACAACAACATTGCATACCGTCGGGTCGGGGGCGACTCCCCCCCCCCGGACCCCCAGGACAGGGGGCGCGTTGCCCCCCTGGACCCCCCGACTCGCTGACCGGGCAGCGAGACCCCCGTTCTTTCTGCTGTAACGGGTCCGATTCAAGGCATTCAACAAATCTCCACCTTGACTTGAATTCTCCAAACAGATTCTTCAGACGCACTATGATAGTGCCAGGCCTCCCCCTATTCCTCAGAATTGCCCCGTAGGGCAATTAACAGCTTCTGATGTTGAGCAAGTCCAAACAGTGTTGAAACTTGCTCTGTGGAACCGGCTTTGTTAACATATCAGCAGGATTATCAGCAGTTCCTACTTTCTTCACCTTGATTCTCTTCTCACTTCTCAGAAAATGATACCTCACGTCAATATGCTTGGTTCTCTCATGATAGACTTGATCCTTGGCTAGAAAAATTGCGCTCAAACTGTCACAATACACCGTAGCCTGATCATGATGCAGACCAAGATCACTAACCAGCCCTTTCAGCCAAATCCCTTCTTTTGCAGCCTCTTTCCGCCATGTACTCCGCTTCCGTAGTAGACAAAGTCACTGTAGGTTGCAAAGTTTCCTTCCAACTGACGACAGATCCTCCAAGGGTAAACACATAGCCAGTCATCGATCTTCTTGTGTCAACATCTCCAGCATAGTCAGAATCAGAATAGCCAGTAACCAAGCACTGAGTATCACCTCCATAAATGAGACCAACGTCAGATGTACCTCTAAGATACCGGAAAATTCTCTTCACAGCCTGCCAATGTTCTCTCCCTGGTTGTCCCATGAATCTGCTCACTACACTGACTACATGTGCTAAATCTGGCCTTGTACAGACCATAGCATACATCAAACTTCCTACGGCACTGGCATAAGGGACTCGTGACATATACTCCTTCTCTTCTTCTGACTGTGGAGCGAACATGGCAGTGAGATGGATATTGGCAGCAGTAGGGGTATCAATAGGCTTAGATGAAGACATGCCAAACCTCGCCAAGACCTTCTGAATGTAGCTTCTCCGTGACAAGAAAAGTTTCCTTCTCTCTCTGTCTCTAATGATCTCCATCCCTAGAATCTTCCGAGCGGCTCCCAAATCCTTCATCTCAAACTCAGCACTAAGTAAACCCTTCAGCTTCTGAATGTCATACTTCTTCTTTGCAGCTATCAGCATATCATCTACATAAAGCACCAGATAGATGAATGAATCATCCTTGAGCCTATTGTAGTAGACACAACAATCATATGAGCTCCGAGTATAGACCAACTTCACCATATAGCTGTCAAACCTTTTGTACCACTGCCCTGGAGACTAAGCTGCCCTGGAGACTGCTTAAGTCCATATAAGGACTTCTTCAACTTGCAGACGTGATTTTCCTTCCGTGGAACTTGGAAACCATCCGGTTGAGTCATGTATATCTCTTCCTCCAACTCTCCATGTAGAAACGCTGTCTTCACATCAAGTTGTTCAAGCTCCAGATTCTAATGTGTAACTATCGCTAGTAACACTCGGATGGAAGTATGTCTGACCACTGGTGAGAAGATCTCATTGTAGTCCACTCCCTCTCTTTGGTTGAAACCTCTGGCAACAACCCTGGCTTTATACTTGACTCCTTCTGCTGGTGATACCCCTTCCTTCTTCTTGAAAACCCATTTGCAAGTAATAATCTTTCTCCCCGAAGGCTGTATGACCAGATCCCATGTCTGATTCTTGTGTAGGGACTACATCTCATCTCCCATAGCAGCAAACCATTTTTCAGAATCAGGACTTAAAATGGCTTCTTTGTAAGTAGACGGTTCAGATGTATCTACCTCTTCAACAACCTGCAGTGCATAACCCACCATGTCCTCAAAACCATACCTCGTAGGTGGCCGAACTCCAACCCTCCTTGGACGATCTTGAGCTATACTCCGATGGATATCTGATGGCATAGATTCTTGAATATCAGTTTCTGTCTGTGGCTCTTGATCCTCCTCTTTAGGTTTTTTCAAATCGCTCTCGTTCTGAATGACTTGAAACTCCACCTGTTTATCAAGACTCCCAGTTTCTGACGTAGTTGTAGGCTTCACAATGGTTCTAAACAGAGAACTTTCATCAAAGACGTTCTTTCTCATAATAACCCTCTTTTCTGCTGGAGACCAGATTCTGAAACCTTTCACTCCATCTCCGTAGCCCACAAATACTCCCTTTTTAGCTCTTGGTTCTAACTTACCTTCACTGACGTGATAGTAAGCCGTACAACCAAAAGCTTTCAGATTTGAATAATCAGCAGCTTTTCTTGACCACATCTCCATAGGTGTCTTGCACTGTATGCCTGTATGTGGTCCACGGTTAATCAAGTAGCAAGCTGTACTAACTGCTTCTGCCCAGAATCTTCTATCTAGCCCAGCATTAGAGAGCATGCACCTTGCTCTCTCCAGAAGTGTTTGATTCATCCGCTCAGCTACACCGTTATGTTGTGGTGTATTTCTGACTGTACGATGTCGAGCAATCCCTTCATCCTTACAGAATTGATCAAATTCAGACCAGCAGAATTCCAGCCCATTATCAGTTCGCAACCTCTTGATCTTCTTCCCTGTTTGATTTTCCATCAAAATTTTCCACTCCTTGAACTTCTGGAAAGCTTCACTTTTATGCTTCATCATGTACACCCAAGTCATCCTTGAGTAGTCATCAATAATGGACACAAAAAAATCTGCAGCCTCCCAAAGACTTAACACGGCATGGACCCCAGCAATCAGAATGGATATAATCAAGTGTGCCTTTTGTTCTGTGAATGGCCTTTGGAAACTTGTTGCGATGTAGTTTTCCAAAGACACAATGTTCACAAAACTCTAGGCTCTTAACCTTATGACCAGCAAGAAGATCCTCCTTTGACAGAATTTGCATCCCTCTTTAACCCATATGACCAAGTCTCATGTGCCATAACTTATTCATATCCTCCTGGTGAACTTCTGACGATGCAACATGGGCTGAACCTGTAACCGTGCAACCTTGTAGAAAATAACAAAGTACCACACATGCCACATTTCAGAATCATATTTGAACCCTTCCGGACCCGCAAGACTCTATCTTTTCCCGACCAGCTAAATCCCTTGCTGTCCAAAAGACTGAGAGATATCAGATTTTTCGTCATCAATGGAACGTGCCTAACCTCGTTCAATGTGCAGAAGCTACCGTCATGTGTCCTTATCTTGATCGAGCCTGTCCCAACCACCTTGCAGACAGAACTGTTGGCCATCGAGAGGCTGCCTCCGTCTACCTGCTCATAAGTCATGAACCACTCTCTCCTAAGACAGATGTGATAGGATGTCCCAGAATCGAGAACCCACACATCTGAATGATGAGTGTGCTCATCCGCAACTAGGGCAATGTCTTCTTCAGAATTGGTGTCTTCTTCAGCAACAGCAGCAGAAACTGATTGTTTTCCGATTGCTTCTTCTTCTTCGGACAATCAAATTTCCAATGTCCCTTCTCCTTGCAGTAATTACAAACATCATCCGGCTTTGCACCCTTCGACATCGGCTTCTTTTTCTTTACGCCGTTTTTCCTTCCCTTTCCGCTACTGGTGAACAGACCGGAAGGCTGTATGTCCGTACTTGTGCCGTTAGCCTTATGCCTTAATTCCCTGCTATGAAGGGCCAATCTGACTTCTTCCAGCAACACAGTATCTTTCCCAACAATGAACAATTGAACAAAATTCTCAAACGACATTGGGAGAGATACTAACAGAATCAGGGCAGCATCTTCATCCTCGATCTTCACATCGATAGTACGCAATTCTAATAACAAAGTATTCAATTGCTCTAAATGTTCCCTGAGTTGTGTACCTTCATCCATTCGTAAACCGAATAGACGTTGTTTCAGAAGCAGCTTGTTGGTTAGAGATTTTGTCATGTACAAACTCTCCAGCTTCAACCACAGACCAGCAGCAGTCTCTTCATCCGAGACCTCCGTGATGACGTCATCCGCGAGACACAACATGATCGTCGAGTGCGCCTTTTCCTCCAGAATTGCCATCTCAGGAGTAATGACGGTGTTCTTGTCTTTCGACAACGGCGCCCAGAAGCCTTGTTCTTTCAACAAAGCCCGCATCTTGATCTGCCATAAACTGAAACTGTTCCTCCCTGTGAATTTGTCGATTTTCACGTTCAAAGCAGGCATCTCGAATTATTAAAAAAAAACACCGATTAACCGAGAGGCTTTGATACCAATTTGTTATGCGGAATTCGAGAGAATACGAGAAAATATAAACGCGAAAAACAAGACAACAGATTTACGTGGTTCACCATTAAATTGGCTACGTCCACGGGGAAGAGGGGGAGCAGTTTTATTATGGAGAGGCAAGAACAGAATACAGAATAGGGTTTTCCATAACGTCTATATATAGTGCTAAGCTACGCCCTAACAGGCTTGGGCCCAAAATACAGAATTGACAGATAATTAAGGGCCCAATACAACAACATTGTATACCGTCGGGCCGGGGGCGACTCCGCCCCCCCCCCCCCCCCCCCCCGACCCCCAGGCCAGGGGCGCGTCGCCCCCCTGGACCCCCTTACTCGATGACCGGGCAGCGAGACCCCCGTTCTTTCTGCTGTAACGGGTCCGATTCAAGGCATTCAACACCCAATTTGTTTTCTATTAGTTTTATCAGTTCATTTATTTTCTTGTGAGGATGCCAAATAGATTATCATAAATAGTATTTTACTTGATTCACATTGACTCAAATTAATTCTTACAATATTATATTTTTATGTATGTGAAATATGTACGAGTTCACAACGAACTCCGGCCTTCCCTTTACATTTTAAGAGAGTCGTAAAGGCACAATTCCTTCATCAATTCAGCCATAAAAACCGACGAACAGGTCCCGAAATTGAAGAATACGTGCAAACCAAAGAGTTGAGAGTTTTCGGACCAAGATTTCAAAATTTATTTTAAATATTGTATTCCGTTATGTAGGGCATAAGCCCTCGTTTTGTATTATTGTTTTTTGCTAGAAACTTAGGACTGGTACAATTGAAGTGGGTCAAAAACTCGAAACAAAAATGGGTCTAAATATCGGTTCAGATGAACAGAAATCGGATTTGGACCCAACTCTCTCTCTCTCTCTTTCTCCCTTTTACTTTACTGCGTATGTGCTTGTTAATTAATTGTCGCTAGATTTAGGGCTAAAGAATCCAAATCTCCACAAGACACCTTTATGTTTTAACTATTTTAATTAAATCGATCGCCTTTAAATAGACTCAAAATAATAATAAATAAATTTTGCAAGCTAAATAACATGGAAATATATTAATAGTTCACTTTTTAACAAATTCTCAATTCAAATCAAATTAAAGTTTTTTTTAGCCAAGCAAGTTAGTTGTCGGATAATCGCAAATAAGCGGACGTCTTATGCGCTTTCAAACCTTCTTAAGGCGTTAATGTGAATCCCTGAACCCTCCTTTAAGTTTACGAAATAATTTTTCTGTTTAAGTCTTTTGAAAATAATAATTTTCTTGATTTTTCTTTAAAATGAAGTGGCGACTCTATAAAGTTGAAAACTTATAAAATAAATATTTTTCCTTTTTCTAATTAAAACAGCTACTATATAAAAGTGATCAAAATTAGATGAAGTAGTTTAGAATAAAGCAAGATGAACAATCTACTACAAATGAACGATCATTGTATTTCAATTGTTACACAACCATCATGAACTACGTGATGGCATGCCTTGGGGTGCCTCAATATCACTAATGGCTCTGACGTCAAGCTTCTGTTTGAGCATAGTTCCAAAGAAGTGCATCATGTTTTGACCTTAAAAACATAGTGAATTTCCTTGACCATAAGATAGTCACTCGACATAAGCAAGCATATAGATACCACAATCCTTATGTACAATAGGAGAATATAAAATTAAAATTAAATACATTTATAAATGATAATACAAAATTCAAAATAACACAACTTACAAGCTATCATGTATCTGTTGAGGTATGTTTTTAGTGAAAACTATCTCAAATAACTCGTTCTCTTCTTGAGATACATCTAAACCTGT
Source organism: Solanum peruvianum (assembly GCA_027705065.1). NCBI lineage: Eukaryota > Viridiplantae > Streptophyta > Magnoliopsida > Solanales > Solanaceae > Solanum > Solanum peruvianum. The sequence continues at coordinate 32,066,558 of JAKWJD010001766.1, forward strand.
TCCTGTAATAATCATTCATTATCATCTTAAGCGGAATGAGTTGATCCAACTTGTTAACGTCTATACATTTATCTTTAAGAGAAACTACTGCTAATACCCAATGGAATTTGTCCTTCACATTTACAAAAACAAAGACGTGATCCACCAAATGCCACAAAATGTTGGCATGCACTTTATACCCTCTAATGTATTCACCTATAAAATGTTCTTCATCAACGCAACAAACATCACTATCTTTATTTGCACACTTCTTCCAAATTAAGGAATCTTTGGACCCAAATACGCAATCCAAGATTATGTATTTATATCTGTTGTCAACATCATACTTGACTTTCTTTCTCAAATAATATAAGATAACATTGATATACTGAACAATAAAGAAATTAGTAATCACTAAACTAACAATGAAATAGTAACTAATGACTAAATAACTACAGTTCATACTTACTGATTCAGTTAACAACTGTCCTCTGAAAGACAAACTGTAGAACCAATTTTTATTGTCTACAAGATTAACACCAAAATTAAATGGCACCAGAATGTCTGCTTTCCCTTCTTGTATCGGTCCTGATCATGAAACCTAAATAAAAAATAAAATTTAAAAGGTATACAAAACTGCTTGAATTTGATAATGAATACAACATACAAGTTAATACAAATATGTAATGAAACATAAGTATTAACTTATGTATTTAATGCATGATGAAACTATACACTAACATTTAGAATAAATAACTAAACAATCACTCAGTCTCTTGAATGTTTACATAAAACAGAATGTGTAACAGATTCACATACAATAAATAAGTTTTTTCAAAGACTTTAGAATACAAAATACATCAAACTATTCAATCTCTTAATTAAATTACAGAGTGAAAATACACTAACATATTCAGAATACAATACCAGACAACCACTCGGATTATTGACTGATTATGAAATACAACATAATAGACTGATCTTGTATACAAAAAGAAAACAAGGCAGCTAATCAAAACTATAAGGAATACATAATTCAGAATACAAAAATATATATATTATGTGTCTCTAATACTTACTTCTTCTCATGTTTTGCAAGAAGACCTTATCAAACCCATGAAAAGTATGCATCCCACAAAGTTATATCATGATTTCCAGGAACAAGATCAAAGATGAATGGGTGTTTCTGTTCAAAAATACAATGTTATACCGATGAACTACCTAAAATAAATAGAAAAATATTAAAAAATTATATACCATATATAATCACTAGAGGGAATGTATATAAATCAATTTTAAGGGACGTTAAAATTTTTTATATTATTATAGCTGCAGATGAGTCAAATATTGCCAGATATGGGATTGTATTGAAAGAGCCTTGACGTCTGATTCTATGTGCAGGTAATGGTGTGTGAATATGACTTATTTTGGTCTGATCCTTTATGATATACTGTTTTTGCATATTGGTGTTGTCCTCACATATGGTTTGAATTTGCAAAATTATTTATGATGTGTAGTTATGGATATCTAAATAACACGATTACTTTTTATGTTACTGAGACTTGACATCAGATGGTCACCCAATTCAAACTGAGATTGTGGAGAGACCTCCATGGGATCCAAAGACTTAATAGGGCTAGGAAAAATGAATTGATCCTCATCTTTATTTTCAGCTTCATCTGGTAACTCATGTGGATCTTCAAACAACAATTAATTTGATAATTAACGAAATAGAGGATATACATTAAATGAACACATTTATGAGGGTAAGGTGACTACAAATATCCAAAATATCTCTCTATTACAATATTGAATGTGTCTTTAATCAACATTTTGGATCGTTTTTTTAAATAATTGTCAGTTTAGAATTCGAGGGATACGATCATTTTGTGCAAAAAGACTGTGATATTACCACTAGACTTGTATATCCATATTTGAAGGACAATAGACATACCACATATTCTGTAATATTAACCATGAGAAGACAACACCTTGTTGATACTCTGTAGCAATCAATGGAATGCTTTTCTACCCAAGGATAATACATATATTGACCACTTTCAACCAAATCAAAGTGAATTCTAGAAATTCGCTTTGATGTCATTTCGTCAGAACACATGCATATGAATGAAATACAATATGACAAACTTTATCACATCACCAACTTTATTATTGAATCAATCAATTAACTCCGATCTACGTATAACCTCATTACCATCAAGTACTGAACGATAAGCCGACTAGGTTCTTCAATGTTGAACTTGAAATTATCTACAATACCAACACAATTTAATTCAGTTATCAGCGCAAACGTCCTAAGTGTAAACTTCAATATACTTCCATTAACTATGATGACAAAATTCTGCTCTGTACTAGTTTCTAGGTCTAGTGACATGCAACACCTGTGAATTTAACCTTGAGAAACACATTTTCTGATTCTCATATAATGAACGAAACATGTTTTCTCACAAAACATTTTATATTGCTACTCGGAAAGATGATCAATCAACTAGGTTTTAATATCATGGTTGACTATTTAGTGAATGTGGGATGCATTTTTTAGTAGATTTTTGCAATCAAAGCATGCCCCTGAGTAAATGAGTTTTATAAGAAAAGTTACTTAATTTTGCAATCATATAAATATAAAAATTCTGTTGTAATGTAAATAAGAAACTAAATCACATGAATATAAATTTAAACAATAATGTAACTTATACATCAAACAAAACATATACAATAAATACAATGATCTAATGAATACACCAACTATGCCATACTGAATACATAACAATGAAATACAACTAAATGAATACAATGAATATAGTTATATGTATGTTTACTTCAACTTAAAAAAACAATAAAAGAGCATCACTATTTGTTAAAAATCAAAACAAATGTAAAATTTTTTTGTATCTTCACTGTACTAGATAAATCATAATGCATACAACCACATGTAAAATAACATTACAAAAACAAATATACCATAATTAATACAAAAAATTATAAATGTATCCTTTATTTACTGAATACCTACATATGTGGAAAACAAACTCCTACTAAAGAAAGAATACAACCTGATATAGCATCACAACACAAAGATAACGAAATACCACAATGAACACAAAATTATAGAATAAAAATTGTAAATGTATCCTTAATTTAATGAATACCTACCAATGTGGAAATCGATAAAACATAGTTCCAAATATGTGGTACATTATCAGAACTAACACAAAAATACCTAGAATACAAAAATTCATTAAATTTGGAAATACATAATACATACTTTTCAATAAAATTTCATATACACTTTCAAATCTATTTTAAATTAGTACAAAGGCAATCTAACCTAAATTTATTTTAAAAAAATTTGTTCTTAAACAAATTAAATCGAACATGCAAAAAACAGAAATACCTCTTATTTTTCTTCATCATTATGAATTTGGGGAATATTTTGCATACTGACATTGTCCTGCAATTGTTTCGATCGTCTCTACTCATCAATTTAGTAGCGGAACTTACATTATCCGTTATTTCTTGAGTAACACATAGATTAAAGGATGGAAAATCAGTAGAAGTTTGATGATCTTGTCGGATATCTCTAGTAAGTCTCTTAAAATCATTCATTGGACAGCGTTTTTTAGTTTATCAAACCCTAAAAGAGATTTTAACTATAGACAACAAATCAAAAAAATATAAACAACAATGAAATCAGATAACAAAAATAAAAATAGGATAAACATGAATATCTTAACCAATGGGATTCTTGATAATCCAATTTCTGAAACAAAGAATATGGAAAGAGTGATATGCGGAATCTGAAAGTTAGGTGAGAATTGAATAGATAAATCTTAGAGAGAGACTTTGATGAAAAGTTAATTGAGAAACGTGTAATATTTTACCTTTATCTACATAGACGTGTAATCACATGGTAGGGAAATTAACAAGTGAATTAGGATACATTTTTTAAAAAAAATAAATAATGACATTTCTGACATTTTTAATAATATTTCTAAAGTAAGGAGGATTTCACTAAATATGTTAGTTTTTTTGATTAGTTATCTAATTTTTCCTACTTTTATAGGATATTTTTTAAAATATACAAATATGGTACCTTAATAATCACGATATAACAATACTTTTAATTTTTACTAACATATTAATAGTGTTTTGTTTTGCAAATATAGAAAATAATATTTAAGAAAAGAAAAAAATGAGAATCATGGTATTCATAAGCATTAGGTCTGTGTGATCTTGACTGAATTTTAGTTCAAAATTTAATCCTATTAGTATTTTATATGATGGTGTATTTTAGATCGTTAAAAATATCAATTTTTGTGATTCAATTTGGATTGATTAGATGATTTAATTACTTAGTTAAATTTGGAATTGAAATAATTAGAAGTTCGGGCCTTAATTTCCAAATTAGGATTATATATGAGGTGTATTGGTATTGTAAATTACTGTCACGAGCCGAGTCTACACCCTGGACGTGCCCGGCACTGAAGAACCATTGTTAGTCCCCTAGAAACCCTCATCCTGATTGACTACAAGCAGAAGACTATGCAAAAGCTTAAAACTAAAATAAAAGCTAACAAAACTTACGTACAAATTTTAACTTCAAAAGAGAACACTGAAAATTAATATATTCAACTTGATATAGAAAGGCAACTTTAGTCTTTAAGACATTTAACAAAATTAATGAATAATCCAGACTTCTCAACTATACTGACTATCTATAAAGCCTCTAAATGAGAATAATGGAAGTCGGGACAAGAACCACGACCTCCTAACAACTGAAAATAAATAGAAGCGTCCGGAAGCAAGGAAGTTCACCATAGCTAAATCGAACTCTCGGATGTATCAATGAAGCTTCTATAGTTGATCTTGACTACATGTGTCTGCATCATCAAAAGATGCAAGACAAACGGATCTGTACGTGGAATGTACGAGCATGTAAAGTATAAAACATAGGCTTGAACTTGATAAAGGAAACATACTTAGATCTTTTCAACTTAACTCAAATCAAGAATAATATTCTCAACTCAAAGATTATATATTCAACTCAAAGATTCGATACTTAACTTTAAAAATATGATACTCGACTCAATGAAGAACATATCAACTCAAGATACTCAACTTAAGGTACTCAACTCACGATACTCAACTCTTGATATTTAACTGAACCCATTTTGATATAAAGAAGGTTAAAACAAGTGCAATATAAAGAAAAAATGTTTAAAAACATGATGTCAACTCATAATCATAATTTCATAAAAGACAACCATGATCCCTCTCAAAGTCTACCTGTGCAATGCATGAATAAAGTTTCATACACCCATTCATACTAATCAGAACCCCTTGAGTAACCATGCAAATAATGCTATGAGAGCTTCTCTAACCGACAACTATCACGTAAGAGCTACAGTGATGATACAACACTTTACCTCGCTGCCAAGGAACGACCTATACCTTGCCATCAGTATAGGAAGCTAACTTAAATTAGTGGATCCACTAGCTTAACTTATGTGATCATCTAAAAAGTATGACACATCAATATCCATGATGGATACATGGTTTATGCAGACTTGAGTTATTATGAACTTGCATCCTCATATAAGTGCTCAATACTACTTCCAAAAATATACTTAGCTCGTGTGTTTTTAAAATAACTTTATCCTTTAGATTGAGATAATTGCTCAACACTTAGCTTTAAAAGCTCTCTTGGAATCGATGTTCCCTTTTTGTAATCAAAAATCTTTTGGAAATCTTAGTTTCCTCCTTAAATGTGAAAACATTTATAAATTCTTTGAGAATACTTAGTTCCTTATATCTTTTTGTGAAGTGGACTCAAATCTTTACTCTTAGCTTAACTTGAAATTTATAGTCTTAAAACAAAGTTAAAACGTTTGTGTCACGATCCAAAATGGACGTGATGGCACTCATCTTATCCCGCTAAGACAAGTCAGCCTAAAACTCAACTATTACAATAAAATGCGAAAAATTTACTATCAACTTACATTATACCCCAAAACCTGATTGTCACGTGTACAAACCTCTAAATATTACAATTGAATCAAAAGAAAATATAAATCTCATGTGATATTGAGGGATATTGGGGTGACCAACAACCACCTCACAAATCTCCAGGAATACTCAAAAAAGAAGAGAATATATCATAAAGGTCCGGGCTAGTAACCTACAAAAAATTGTATAAGCAAGGGGTGAGTACCAAAACCATACGGTAATAAGCAAGTAAATCCCTAAAAACGAGCTAAGGGGATGAAATACGGGTACTCCTACCACCCCCAACCAAACCTCCACAACTACAACCTGAATAAACATCAGCCCAACCTAACAGCTCACAATTTACATAGCACGTAACTCATCAACAAAACTTAGACAAATTACACATCCTCAACAACAACACTTCAACAAATTATATATCCTCAATAACAAGCTCAGTGTTCAACAATCACAAGATCTGCAAAAAGGCATCACAAGATCAGCAAAACACAATATCAAATTCACTAATGATAAGTATGTGCAATTCAATGGAATGCAATGTCAAGTATAATGATGCATGTCTGACCTAGTGATACACACCCGCTGTCTCTCAGTCTGAGACCCATAGGGGACATATCTGTCCATGCATCTGTCGTGGCGCATGACACGACCCTCGATAAAAGTAATCACTGCGGCCCGCGATCGAAATATAGTATCCATCCCGACGCGCGATACGTCCCTCGAAATGGTACATCCTCTTTAAGTTCTCATTCTTTCTCAATGTACATAACACTTTTCACCACCATGTCTCAAAATAATGCAAATGACACGTTCAAGCAAATAAAGAGGATATAACCATTTTCATAACATTGCATAATTCACAACAACATCAACAATGATTCAACAAGTCTTTCAAACAATTCTCCATTATCAACAGATCATACACAACCAATTATTCACATTGCCTTTATTACCCTTTGTTTTCATCATTAGAATTAATCAATGTGGGCAAGTCAACCCATCACCAAGTCCCATTACTCCCAAACATATACCAAAAGAAAATACACGCATTTCATACACTTAACAAGGGTTTAAAAATCCACTTGCTTAAATCCACTTAGAATTTACTCCGGGACTTGAGTCATTCCCATTTGTTGAATTTCCAAAGTCAAAGCAATCTAATCACATACATAATTTCAATAAGCTTTCAAAACTAACAATATCCATATTTATTATGTGTTTATCCTTGACCTAAAAATTCACTAAAATTTATAATCAAGTCCATAACTCTTTGGTGTCAAATAATATTCCAATTCTCATATTTCTCAAATTCAAGCTTAGAGTTACATTATAATTTCTCCCAAACACTACAACTTTAATAGTATACTATAATACACTCAATATTTAATCACTTATTTTAATATATGAAATTTTAAATCATAATGCGATAATAAAATAAGAATTTCTAAATATAGGAATCATTGGTTATGAAATCAGTGGTGGAAATCCTATAAAATAAAAGCACCAACACTTCACATATAAAACTAATATATAAAATTATGGTTATACCAATGATGCCATACCATTACTGCCAATAGAGGGGGTAACTTATTGTAACGACCTGTTTAGTCGTTTTGAGCAGCAGATTTATTTCTGGAAAAACTGGCTAAGATTACGGACACCACGACGGACCGTCATAGGCACGACGGCCCGTCACAGATGTCTCGTTTTAATATACTTAGGAATTCTGAAACTGGGTACTGAAAATCGACTCTCTGTAATCTGTGACGAAAGTGCAGGACGGACCGTCACAGGTGTGACGGACCGTCACAGTCCACTGGGATTTTGGGAGGTTGCGACGACCATCGTGACGGACCGTCGCAGGCACGACGGCCCATCACAGGTTGCGCAAGTCCCAGGCAGAATCGGATTTTTTCACACGTTTTAAGGGACGCATTGGACTATTCTTTCCTTAATTATAAAGTTAGAGTGTTAATATTAATAAGTCTAATTACTTGGGGGTTAAAAGAGGTAACCTTAAGGTAATTAGTGGGTTTTATTGTCCTCTTTCACACTTAATTATATGTTAATTAGGGTAAGAGAAAGAGAGTTTTGAATAAAAACAAACAAAAAGAACAAAGAGAAAGAGAGGAATCGATCGAGAGGAAGGAATATCAAAGCTTGGGAATTTGCTTGTGGATTCCAATTCTTCGGTGGAGGTAGGTTATGGTTTTCACACTATTCGTAGTAAACTCTTAATAGCGAATGATATGTGTTAGTAGTATTTTAATCCCTTCTATATGCTTAATTGTATGCTTGCATGACTATGATTATGTAATTGTGAATAAATAAGCATGATGAAGCTATTGAATCCCAAATCTTGAAAAGAAACCCTAATCTACTTTGTTAATGAGGATGCCTGGTATAAAAGAAGGCTTGATGAACGAAAGTGGTGAGATTAGGGGATTGGGTGCCACGTTCCGGTACCAGGATAGAGATAGAGGATCGGGTGCCACGTTCCGGTACCAGGATAGAATGAGGATCGGAGTGTCACGTTCCGACACCAGGATAGTGTATGGATCGGGTGCCACGTTCCGGTACCAGGATAGAATGAGGATCGGAGTGTCACGTTCCGACACCAGGATAGTATATGGATCGGGTCCACGTTCCGGTACCAGGATAGTATATGAGGATCGGAGTGTCACGTTCCGACACCAGGATAGTAGATGGAGCGGAGTGTCACGTACCGACACGAGGGGAATAAAGATAATGAATCTTGAAATATGTTAATGAATTCAATCTAATGAATCTAATTCCCAAATGAGTATGATATTGAGGCTTGAGTCCTCATGGATGAACTTGTTAGTACTTATTGATGATTTTAGTACGTGTTGTTGCTACATGTTGAGTATTATAGTTGATTTATGATATTAACTGATATATACTGTTTTCTATTTTGAGTTGGCCGATGATACTTACTCAGTACTTGTGGTTGTACTGACCCCCCTACTTTTATGTTTTCTTCTTTGTTATTTGTGGAATGCAGCAAACGTTCCGTCAACTTCAACTGAACAGTAGATCTAGCCAGTCTTCACTACCTTCGGAAATTTAGGGTGAGCTAATGCGTCTAGCTTGGACTGGATCTTCTTCTTCAAGTCTTGATGCCTTGAACTTCTGGCATGGACTAGCTTTTATTTGTTTTAGCTTCTTAGACGTTTTTAGTTTAGTAATTTGAGGATAGATGTTCTTGTGATGATGACTTCCAGATCTTGGGGATAATAATAATAGTTTTGAATTGTTTTATAAATGAGTTTAAGTCTTCCGCATTATTTTCTGTTGATATATCTTGAAATGTTAATGTTTAGATGGGTTGGTTCGCTCACATAGGAGGGTAAATGTGAGTGCCACCCTAAACCCTAACCCGATTTGGGTCGTGACAAACTTGGTATCAGAGCATTAGGTTCATTGGTCTCATCACACAAGAACGAGTCTAGTAGAGTCTTAAGGAACGGTAGGGGGACGCCTTTACTTTTCTTTGAGAGGCTATAAGACTTTAGGAAAATTCCATTCTTTCATTCTTCTTTCGTGCTACTACTTGAGTCCAATTGGTATCTAGGTGATACAAATTGGTATCTGACCATCTTCATTCTATTTCGCAGATGGTTAGAACTAGAGCAACGACCGCACCAGCAGCAACAACGGAAAGACAAGAAACGACTGAGCCAGCCACTGGGGCTGTTGCTCGAGGAAGAGCAGCGGCAAGAGGCCGTGGAAGAGGTCGTGGGAGGAAGTCCTCTAGAGGAAGAGGACGAGCCCCTAGCCCATCTGATACTAGGGCGGTGACTCCTCCACCGACCGAGGAGGTGATAAGAGAGGGTGAGGAAGGGGAGAATGAACAAGTGCAAAATGAGGAAATGCCACCCCAACCTACCCCAGAGATGATCAACCAGGTACTTGCTTATCTTAGCGGGTTATCCGATCAGGGTCAGGCACCTCCAGTGGTTTCTGCACCAACACCTCCGGTTTCAGAGATACGACATGCGGCTACTATGGCTCCCCGCATGGATGCATCATTGGGAATAGGCACATTTCCACGTCTGACTACTGGGCCTATTATGAAAAATGATCAGCATGAACTTTTCAGTAAGTTCTTGAAATTGAAACCTCCAGTCTTTAAGGGCGCAGAATCAGAGGATGCCTACGATTTCCTAGTTGATTGTCATGAGCTACTACACAAGATGGGTATAGTAGAACGGTTTGGCGTTGAGTTTGTGAGCTATTAGTTTCAAGGGAACGCCAAAATGTGGTGGCGGTCACATGTTGAGTGTCAACCAACAGAGGCACCACCTATGACTTGGGAATCATTCTCTAGCTTGTTTATGGAAAGGTATATCCCAAGGACTTTGAGAGATAGAAAAAGGGATGAGTTCTTGAGTCTAGAGCAAGGTAGGATGACGGTTAACGCATACGAGGCCAAATTCCGTGCATTATCCAGGTATGCCACCCAACTTTGTTTCAGTCCACAAGAACAGATCCGCCGTTTTATGAAGGGGTTGAGGTCAGAATTGCGGATTTCAGCCTTACACATAGCGGCAACGGCAATATCCTTCCAAGAGGTGGTAGACTTTGTGATAGAGGTGGAAGGAGTGAAACCAGATGACTTCACCACGACATCGACATCAAAAAGGTTTCGAAGGGGAGGTGAGTTTAATGGTTCTTACTCAAGAGGACAGAGCTCAGGAGGTTACTCAGTTCGACCCATTCAGTCTTCACTACAGACTGTAGTTGGGGGTCCACTTCAGACCGGTCAACACTTCTCTGAGAGACCTATGCATGAACCCAGAGAATGCTATGGATGTGGGGAGATTGGACATATTAAGAGATATTGTCCAAAACAGAGTAATCGACCCCCAATAGCTAGAGGTAGAGGTGGTTATGGAAGAGGCCGTCATTATGGAGGACGCGGTGGTCGAGGTAATGGTGGTCACCAAAACGGCCGAGGAGATGGGCAAATTGGAGCCACTACGACACAACATGGTAGGGGCAACAGACAGACTGGTGATAGGGCCCATTGTTACGCTTTCCCTGGGAGATCTGAAGCGGAGGCGTCTGATGCTGTTATCACAGGTAATCTTTTGGTTTGTGATTGCATGGCATCTGTATTATTTGACCCTGGCTCCACGTTTTCATATGTATCTTCATCATTTGCTAATGGTCTAAATTTGCATTTTGAATTACTTGACATGCCTATTCGTGTTTCTACTCCGGTGGGTGAGTCTGTGGTAGTTGAAAAGGTATATAGGTCTTGTTTGGTGAACTTTGTGGGGAGCAACACTTATGTAGATTTGGTTATCTTAGAAATGGTTGATTTTGATGTAATTCTGGGTATGACTTGGCTTTCTCCGCAATTTGCGATCTTGGATTGTAATGCTAAAACGGTGACGTTAGCCAAGCCGGGGACAGACCCGTTAGTGTGGGAAGGTGACTACACTTCCAATCCGGTGCGTATTATCTCCTTTCTTCGTGCTAAGAAAATGGTTAGTAAAGGGTGTTTAGCTTTCTTGGCACATCTTAAGGACGACACTACCCAAGTACCTTCGATTGAGTCGGTTTCGGTAGTCCGTGAGTTTTTGGAGGTGTTTCCTGCAGATCTTCCTGGTATGCCACCAGATAGGGATATTGACTTCTGTATCGATCTTGAACCGGGCACACGCCCCATTTCTATACCCCCTTATAGAATGGCTCCCGCCAAATTAAGAGAGTTAAAGGCTCAACTTCAAGAGTTGTTGAGCAAGGGCTTCATTAGACCAAGTGCGTCTCCTTGGGGTGCTCCGGTTTTGTTTGTGAAGAAGAAGGATGGGAGTTTTCGGATGTGCATAGACTACCGACAGTTGAACAAGGTAACTATTAAGAACAAGTATCCTCTTCCTCGCATTGATGACTTATTCGATCAACTACAAGGTGCTTGTGTCTTCTTGAAGACCGACTTGAGATCCGGTTATCATCAATCGAAAATACGGGCAACAGATGTGCCAAAGACTGCTTTTCGAACTAGGTATGGACATTATGAATTTGTAGTGATGTCCTTTGGTCTTACGAATGCCCCCGCTGCTTTCATGAGCTTGATGAATGGAATATTTAAGCCGTATTTGGATCTCTTTGTGATCGTATTTATAGATGATATACTGGTATATTCTAAAAGTAAGGAGGAACATGAGGAGCATTTGAGAATTGTATTGGAAATGTTAAGGGAGAAAAAGCTTTATGCCAAGTTCTCTAAGTGTGAGTTTTGGCTAGATGCAGTGTCCTTCTTGGGGCATGTGGTCTCTAAGGAAGGAGTGATGGTAGATCCTTCTAAGATTGAGACAGTGAAGAATTGGGTAAGACCCACTAATGTGTCAGAAATAAGAAGCTTTGTTGGGTTAGCTAGCTACTACCGCCGCTTTGTCAAGGGATTCTCTTCTATTGCTTCCCAATTGACGAACTTGACTAAGCAGAATGTTCCATTTGTATGGTTGGATGAGTGCGAAGAAAGCTTTCAGAAACTCAAGACTTTGTTGACTACCGCACCTATCCTCACCTTGCCGGTAGAGGGTAAGAACTTCATTGTTTACTGTGATGCATCCTATTTGGGTTTGGGTGCAGTGCTAATGCAAGAAAAGAATGTAATTGCTTATGCTTCAAGACAATTAAAAGTGCATGAACGTAACTACCCAACTCATGACTTGGAATTGGCCGCGGTAGTATTTGCATTGAAGCAATGGAGGCACTATTTATATGGGGTTAAGTGTGAAGTCTATACGGATCATCGTAGTCTTCAGTATGTCTTTACTCAGAAAGATTTGAACTTGAGACAAAGGAGATGGATGGAACTACTGAAGGACTAAGACATCACTATTTTGTATCATCCGGGGAAGGCGAATGTTGTGGCAGATGCTTTAAGTAGAAAGGCGGGAAGCATGGGAAGTCTAGCTCATTTGCAAGCTTCTAGACGCCCATTGGCTAGAGAAGTGCAGATTTTGGCTAATGACCTCATGAGGTTAAAAGTAAATGAGAAGGGAGGATTGTTAGCTTGTGTGGAGGCAAGATTAAGGGGAAGCAGTTTGATGATGAGAAATTGATCCGGATCCGAGATAAAGTGTTGCAAGGAGAGGCTAAAGAAGCAACACTCGATGAGGAAGGTGTTTTGAGGATTAAGGGAAGGGTATGTGTACCCCGCATTGATGATTTGATCAACACTATTCTGACAGAGGCTCATAGTACAAGGTATTCTATACATCCGGGTGCAACCAAGATGTATCGCGACCTAAAGCAACACTTTTGGTGGAGTAGAATGAAGCGCGATATTGTTGACTTTATTGCCAAATGTCCAAACTGTCAACAAGTAAAGTATGAACACCAGAGGCCCGGAGGAACGCTTTAGAGAATGCCCATTCCTGAATGGAAGTGGGAGAGAATCGCAATGGACTTTGTGGTTGGTCTTCCAAAGACAATGGGTAAGTATGACTCCGTTTGGGTGATTGTTGATAGGTTAACTAAGTCTGCTCATTTTATTCCGGTCAAGGTGACTTACAATGCAGAGAAGTTAGCCAAGATCTATATCTCAGAAATCGTTCGATTGCATGGGGTTCCACTATCCATCATATCAGATAGAGGTACGCAGTTTACTTCTAAGTTTTGGAAAACATTGCATGCCGAATTGGGTACTAGGTTGGATCTTAGTACCGCGTTCCATCCTCAGACCGATGTTCAGTCTAAGCGAATGATTCATGTGTTGGAGGATATGCTTTGCGCATGCGTGATAGAGTTTGGTGGCCATTGGGATAGCTTCTAACCTTTGGCAGAGTTTTCGTACAATAATAGCTATCACTCCAGTATTGATATGGCTCCATTTGAAGCATTGTATGGGAGGAGGTGTAGATCTCCCGTTGGTTGGTTCGATGCATTTGAGGTTAGACCTTGGGGTACTGACCTCTTGAGGGATTCGTTAGATAAGGTAAGAGAAGGAGGGTTTTGAATAAAAACAAACAGAAAGAACAAAGAGAAAGAGAGGAATTGATCGAGAGGAAGGAATATCAAAGCTTGGGAATTTGCTTGTGGATTCCAATTCTTCGGTGGAGGTAGGTTATGGTTTTCACACTATTTGTAGTAAACTCTTAATAGCGAATGATATGTGTTAGTAGTATTGTAATCCCTTCTATATGCTTAATTGTATGCTTGCATGACTATGATTATGTAATTGTGAATAAATAAGCATGATGAAGCTATTGAATCCCAAATCTTGAAAAGAAACCCTAATCTACTTTGTTAATGATGATGCCTTGGTATAAAAGAAGGCTTGATGAACGAAAGTGGTGAGATTAGGGGATCGGGTGCCACGTTCCGGTACCAGGATAGAGATAGAGGATCGGGTGCCACGTTCCGGTACCAGGATAGAATGAGGATCGGAGTGTCACGTTCCGACACCAGGATAGTGTATGGATCAGGTGCCACGTTCCGGTACCAGGATAGAATGAGGATCGGAGTGTCACGTTCCGACACCAGGATAGTATATGGATCGGGTGCCACGTTCCGGTACCAGGATAGTATATGAGGATCGGAGTGTCACGTTCCGACACCAGGATAGTAGATGGAGCGGAGTGTCACGTACCGACACGAGGGGAATAAAGATAATGAATCTTGAAATATGTTAATGAATTCAATCTAATGAATCTAATTCCCAAATGAGTATGATATTGAGGCTTGAGTCCTCATGGATGAACTTGTTAGTACTTATTGATGATTTTAGTACGTGTTGTTGCTACATGTTGAGTATTATAGTTGATTTATGATATTAATTGATATATACTGTTTTCTATTTTGAGTTGGCCGATGATACTTACTCAGTACTTGTGGTTGTACTGACCCCCCTACTTTTATGTTTTCTTCTTTGTTATTTGTGGAATGCAGCAAACGTTCCGTCAACTTCAACTCAACAGTAGATCTAGCCAGTCTTCACTACCTTCGAAAATTTAGGGTGAGCTAATGCGTCTAGCTTGGACTGGATCTTCTTCTTCAAGTCTTGATGCCTTGAACTTCTGGCATGGACTAGCTTTTATTTGTTTTAGCTTCTTAGACGTTTTTAGTTTAGTAATTTGAGGATAGATGTTCTTGTGATGATGACTTCCAGATCTTGGGGATAATAATAATAGTTTTGAATTGTTTTATAAATGAGTTTAAGTCTTCCGCATTATTTTCTGTTGATATATCTTGAAATGTTAATGTTTAGATGGGTTGGTTCGCTCACATAGGAGGGTAAATGTGAGTGCCAGTCGCGTCCCCGATTTGGGTCGTGACACTTATTTCCTCTAATTAGATAATTTTATCAATTGATCAAGTAAACCACACATTAAACTATATTAATAAAACTATATTCCATTATATATGACCCACTTGATCGGCTATCCCCCAATTCAATTCCCTTTCTCTTATCGTACAATACCCAACAATTAATAATGACAACCCTTTTGTCCTTTTCTTAAAGTTTCAAACAATACCATGCTAATAAATTTATACATATGAGATTTTAACACTTACTTGATTCACTCAAGGTTTTCCCTTTTATTTTTTTCCAGCCGCTATGAGTTCTTCTGCTCGTTCTTCTTTTCTCTCTTTTATCTTTTTTTTTTTTTGAAGTTAATTATGTACGAAAAAGTGATAAATCCCTAACTTATTTTAATAAATAATGTGCCAAAATATATGGAATTTTTAACTAACTTATGGATTTATCTTATTAGTCACAAACTAAACTAATTATTTAAAATAAATATATTTGTGAATTAAATGATTGAGGTTAACGAATAGCTCTAAACTTCACAAAGTCAACTTCACTGACTAATCAAAATTAACTTAGGCAAATGTGAAATGATAATTTTATAAAATTTCAAAAAATGACCTTCTGGGTCGTTACATTATCCACCGCGAAAAATTATGTTCATCCTCGAACATAAAGAAGGAGAAGAAGGAATTAACCGACGTTACCAAAAGCCTGAGTTATGACCTACTTATCGTGGTTCATCTTTCCAAGTGAGCTCCTCCTTAAGATAATTCCATTAAGACCAACTAATAAGAACTGAACTTTCAAATCGAACTTAGGAAGATCCAAAATTCATGATTGATTATCAACTCACAAACTAAATCATGAACTCAATATAAATTGCAATCAATTCGACTATAACACAACCATCCTGACGAATCCTTTCTCACATAACCAAGATATTATTCTAAATCGATATTGGCTACAACAAAAAGAGAAATTTAACCAACCACCACACTCATAATACTCAAACCATTACAGAATTTATTAAGATTTCTTTTCAATATTCGAACTTTGTACGAGCTTAAGTTATAAAAGTCCAGTCTTTAAATATCTATTACTCATCAAGGATAATCAAACTCATCTGGTCCAAAGAGAAAATGATGGAGTAACCCCCCAACAAGCGAGACCATTTAAAACGCAGGACCTCTAACAACACTATTAGACAATTGCACACTTTATAGTATCTCTTACTAAGTTCTCATAAGCAAGATTGTGCGTGTTGAACTACTGGTATAATTCAACTATCTCAAATAAAATCAAATCTATCATAACAAAAATGACCATGTCCGTCCAAGAATCCCAACCTATCAAGAGGACATTAGAGGATTGGTACATTTGATCCACCACTAGGAATGCACCTATCGAATAGAATCAAATGTGAGCATATACAACGAATGATACTCCAAATCATGGTTTAAATAAAATAGACGGTCACCTAAAAATGTACAAAAACAAGGCCGGATAACATAAGATACTCTTTTCCTAGTGAAAATATCAAACAATTATATTTATATGACTCCATATCAGAATTTTTTAGCCACACACAATCAACTAGCGTAATATCATTACAATCTTATACATACTCGATTTATCAAACCTCACATACCTCTCATAATACTCCATTGAAGTCAACACTCTTAATATCAACAAACATCATAATTACACCAACCATTTACCTTACTTTCAAAATGTCACTAGTATCAAAGTCTCCTTAGAAAACACATTGTAGCCTCTAAAAATTTCAAAATATGGTTCTCATTCTCTCTTTTCATTTAAGCATTACATGACAGATGTTAGTCACACTTAAGACAGATTGTTGACACCCAAATTTTGACCCACGTCGGTGCAAACGAATTATCGAGCTTCGTAAATTTCCTAAATAATTTAAATCAATTAGTTTCATAAATTTCGAAAAAATAATAATAATATAAAATATATAAATATATATATATATATATATATATATATATATATATATATATATATATATATATATATTTATATATATATATATATATAATATAGGAGCTTTATATTATTTTGAATGCTTTTGTCATTTTTCCCATAGTTTTATATGTTACGTAGTTACTTATATAATCGGTATATTTTGGGTATATTCGAAAGACTATCTCATAATATTTTAACTTTTAGTAAGTTTCTTCTTAGTTTAAAACTATGATTATATTCGGAATCGCTATTTTATAAATAAATTACTAACTAAATAGGCTCATTAATAAATTTATACCAAATTCGTTTTACTTTAAATCGATGGACTATTATTCCTTTTAATTCTTCTTTTTAAGGAATCGATCTTGGGCCTTTCCCAACTTTCCAGCCCACCTTAACACTTAACTCCTAGGCCCACTCCTCTACCAAACCCAATTAATTCCCTTCTTCCCCTTCAACCCAATGTCAGCCCAACTCCCTTTATTCATTCATCCAACCCAACTAACAACCATCCGTAGGCCCAAACATAACCCATCCCACTTAATGGCCGATTTTAACCCAGTTCGGACCTCATCAGCCCACACCCATATTAACTCAACATCCAACACTCTCCCCAAGCCCAATTACCCCCTCAGTTCGGCCCATTTCCTTTCCTCTATACCCAGCCAATTTTCCTTGCCAACCCAACACCACTTTAATCCCAGCCCACCCTTGCCTGCCCATTTCAATCCAAATCCCTTTCTTCTTTTTTTTTCGAAGTCTGCGGCCCACTCGTTCTTAACAGACCAATACACATTAAATCCCAACTTAAACCCTCAACCCGCCCAATCCGTTTACCCGCTCCGACCCAACCCGCTTCCCCCCCTTTCTTCTTCCCTTCTTCCTCGTCAGAACGCCCAGAGGAAGACGCCAGACCCCAAAAATGGAAACCCCTCCCATGCGAAACCCCCCCCCCCCCCGCATCTCCCCACGTCTCCCTCACGTCCTCTCCCTCATCTCACATCGTTCTCTCTCCTCGTCTCTCTAGCGCGTGGAGGAGCGATGTAGTGCAACGGAAACCTGCTGTTCTGCTCCTCCGTACGCAGCCTCCCAGTGAGCACAAGGCGACAAGCTTTCGTCCTTCCAAGCGGGAGATTGCTCCACAAAGCTCGCAAGGACGCCCTATTCATCTCGACCCTCCACGTCGCCTCGGAACAGTTCAAATGATTTGGAATCAAGGAATATTCTTTTCTTCCGGGTAGGGTTTGAACTTTTGAATGCGTAAATGGGCCTGAAATTTCCCGCCCTCCAAAGGGGAAACCCTAGTTTTCGTCTTCTCTATTTAAACCCCCCAGATTCTATAGTAAAGGGGTTGGAATTTTTGGTCGAGAGATTTTTAGTTGGACAATTTTTTTGGGAATTTTGGAGAGTTATATCATAAAGGGTTAAGACGAGTTTTGAGAAAAAATATTTCTCTGTCCTTTCCTGTTTGCTTCAGTAGAACGGAGGGTGGGAGTATAAGAGAAGGGTGAGTGAAGCTCCGCAAGGGGACGATTAGCGTTCCAGTTTTTTGAGAGTTTCGGAGCCGAAAGTGTGTCTCCCTCTTCGTTTTCTTTTCTTTTAGAGCTGTTAGTATAATGGATTCGAAACAGAGCCTTCGTTTCAGTTTTGAGTACGACATCAAGCCCTTGTTCGAAATACTAGGTTCGAGGTGGAAGGCGTCGTTCATTGCTGCTAGCCATCGTCCCCGTTCCGCTTCTGCTTTTCTTTGTGTTGTTTTTGTGGTAGAATCGAATCTGTAAACGTTCTGATATCAAGTAGTATCGAGTATATATGGCTTGTGTCGCTGCAACTGTAATACGCATATTTGTTGGGTTTGGACCCATTGTTTGTCAAATGGGATCCTTTCTTTGTCCGCATTTAGCGACTGTCTTAAACATTGATTGATAAAATACGTTTCTTATCTGCTTTGTCTGCATATTACAACAAGTATTTTCTTGATTTTCTTTATATGATACATGGATTGTTCGCCTTGATCGGATGTCGATATAGAACCGTATCGAACCCTGTTGTCGGTTGATATGAGTCTTACTTGTGTAGCATTCCAATATGCCTTTGTTCGACTGTTCAATCTTCATTTCCCATCGAAATATCATGTTGACTTTATAGGCTCGTAAACATCTTGTTGGGTTCGCTTTCGTTTGTGTGTGTTTTTAGTCTGCGAATCTGTATCCCCTTCGTTCGTTCGCTATTTACGTTCAGTCAACATCATGCTTTTCTTCATTCTTCTTTCTCTTTGGGTTGTGGTGATCAATTGAGTCTTTTATTCAAAATGTTGGTCAAATTTGGTTTGACATGATCCCTTTTGAAGTTTTTTTTTATTCTAGAATCATACCCATTCTGGGTTATATATATACATTCTGCCATTGCTTTTTTTTTTGTTCAAAGTGTGATAATCTTTTCAAAGTGCGCACGAACTTAAGCTACTGGTTGTCCATACCAGCCAGCAGTTCGAATTTGTCATTTTTCTCGTTTTTTTAGGTTTCGTTATTTATGTTACTATGTTTTCCACGAATTCTTGCCACAAATGGGTCTAAACTTTCTCTTCATTGTTCACAAAGTATTGATGGCGTTTTTATGCCATAGAGGTTTAATTAGCATGGTTTACAATGTGCATTTGTCTTGCCTAAATGTTAATAAAGCGTTGTGATTTCTTTATTTGCCCTTGTTGAATGTTTTACGTGTATAAGTGTTTTATTTCTTGTGCTTTTATGAAGCATTCCAGTTGATGTTGTTTTGTTCACACTTCCTATATGCCAAGTTAGTCGTCCTATTTAACTAATTCATTTTCTCTTCTTCTTATTTCATTGTGGTACACAAATCTGATTGAGTTCTCTAGGAACTTCCCCTCTTTGCGGTTCAAGAGAGTCGTAAAGACTCACAAATTCCCTTCTCTGAGTCAAGGAAAGCATGCGAGAATCAAAGTTCCATGAAGATCGAAGGAACTCAAAAGAGCCGAATTGGAAGAAATTTTATTTATGTCTATTTTATTTGTAATGGGCATAAGCCCTCGCTGTTTTTTCTTGTTATTTCCTCGTAAATATATTTGCATGTTTAGATTAGGACAGGTACAAAAATGGGTTTAAAAAAACTCAAAAGCAGGTGGGTCCAAAACTCGGTCAAGACGAACAGAACCCGAGTTTGGACCCAAAAATCTCTCTCTCTCTCTCTCTCTTTATCTCGTTTTATTACTTGTTTATGTCCTGCTTTGAATGACGTTAGCTTAAACTTAGAAACCTCAAAACCCCACCGAGACGTTCTTTCTATTTCACTAAACTTAAACCGAAGCCTTGAAAGTGATAAATGTTTCAACTTGTAAATTCGTCTAAAACTCTCTTAAGTTCAAAAAATTCTACAAGTCCATTTGAATTTAAAGAGCTTAAGCCTTAAAAAACGAAAATTTGCAAGATAAATATTTCAAATTTGCAAAGTTTGGCTAAGTAATTTTTGATAAAGTTCAAACTTCAATTCGCAAAGGTTAAAACAAAAAATAGTCAAATAAGTTAGTCGCCGGAAAACCGTAAGTTAGCGGAGCGTCTTAGGTGCTTTTTCGAAACCTTCCTAAGACGCTAATAGGAATCCCGAACCCTTAAAAAATATTTTCAAAATGATTTTTTCTGTTTAAGTTGTTTTGAGAATGAGTTTTCTTAATTTTCTCAAAATTAAGTGGCGACTCCTAAAAGTCGAAAATACCTTTAAAAATAAAACGAACTCTTTTCGAAATCATTTTTCGATAAAACAGAAATGGCGAATCCGCTGGGGAAGGAGGATTCTAACCTTAAGACTAACTCTATTTGACTAACGTTATTTATTGTTTAATTGTTTAAATAACTTAGTTTTTGGAAAATTGCATTTTTCTCATGGCATAACTTCCGCCAAACGGCAAATAGACTGCATTAGGAAACGGAAGTTACGCGGCTTACCGCGACTTCTCTCAGAAATACCCCAAGAAATCATTTGGGAGTATCGAATAAATAGTCGGAATGCGGTCATCCGGCGTTATTCGATAGCTCCACCCGATGTTTGTCCGACTCGGGTAACCGTCTATTTGAAAACAACTCTAGAAAAGCCTAAGATAGAGCGAAACCAAAACCAAAATTAGGCATCAGCCTAGGACGACTTAATATCCAAGGCGTATTAAGTCCATTTTAGTAGAAAACCACCAAATCGCGTCTAAGGTCTTCGACCTCACGACGCATCATGTTATTTGACATTCGAAAGTGTAAGTGTGAAAACCAACTTGGGGGTAGGGGAAAAAATCTAATGGGTTTTTGTTTTACAGATATGGACCGCTTCCCCAAATTCGACATGGTCATCTCTGCGCAACCTCAACTTACAATGTGGCACAACGACTTAGATGAAGATCATAGGCGGACCCTCAACAAATACGTAGGGGCCTTGACCGAGCTAATCAACATGGACGGTTGGCCATAGTTGATCGAGGTGCTCACGGGGTACTGGGACAGCCAGAAGATAGTCTTCCATTTCGTAACTGCCGAAATTACCCCTACGCTAGAGGAGATAAGGGATTGCATAGACACCGTGGGCACGAGCCTAGAAAAAAGAGCCCAAAAACAAGAGGACGTGTTTATCCCCAACAAACCTTCTGTTGAGAACTTCTTGGATTGGTTAGGGCTAAGAAAGGACTTCACTTATTGGTGTCGAGATTCCCACGTAATGTTCAGGGACCTGTACGTCAGATTCGGACACGCGAGTGTCTATGCCGTGTATAATCGGGAATTCAAGATTTCCTACAAGGAATGGAACGAGGTCCGCCCCCTGGCGTTTGCCATAGCCTTGTTGGGACAATGGTCTTCCCGCACGGCCCGAGTCTAAGCATCATTACCAGAATCATAACGCTCGTCTGTACGTTGTTCAAGGGATACGAAAATCAGGGAACAACAAGGTACTACTCCGTAGCTCCGGTCATATTGTCGGACATATATCGCGCTTTGGGTAAGTGCAAAGAAGGACACCGGTATTTCCAGGGGTGTAATCTGCTCCTCCAATGGTGGATTCTCATCCACTTGGCGAAGGGTGCTGGAACTCGAGAATTGCACACTCTCGACAACAACAACACTCTCAAGGACCTAAACGACTTGCTATTCTGGGCCAACATGAACAATCGGAGAACAAGAGGGAGATGGGCCCAAATTTTCTCCGAGTTGAGAGAAGAGGACCTCCAATGGATGCTCGACCGCTTCATATCCAAGGAAGTTGTCGTAGAGAGTCGTAGATGTGTCGTGCTCCCTCTACCCGGCATTCGAGGAATTCGCCCTTACGCGCCATTCCGAGTCTTGCGACAGTTCGGAAGAAAATAGACTGTGCCCGGAGAAGCGTATTATGGCGCTTATGTGTACGACATTGGGAACGACAGAGTGGACGACGCTAAAGAGATGCTCAGAGAATGGAAGAACGCCAAACGCATGGGTAAAGACACTATCACCCCTGATCGATTCAAAGCTGGATATGACGAAGGTTACAAAGCGTGGCTGAAGAGGGATATACAAAATATCTCCTTTCAGATTCCACGTAGCTTTCGCAGTGTGACAGACAAAGAAGCCAAAGCAGTGGCCGAATTGCGAGAGCTAAAGGAAGAGGCTAATGAGGTCTATGCCAAATTCGTAGAGAATCAGGACTCACTCGAGAGGGCAACTCGAGAGATCGAGAGACTGAAGCAATGGTATGACGAGTTCGACAACTGGATCCAGCAGAAAATTGAGAGGATGCGATACGAGAGTCTAGAAGACAAAGGACGTCTGGGTGAGGGTTTTTCTGTTGATGCTGAGGTACATGTTCCAGCAACACAAAATCCAGAAAGACGACGACGGAGCAGGACCATCCGGAGCAGCATAATGGAATCGCCCCTGCGCGGGTTTTTCTTTGTTTGTATTCGCATTATTTTAGCCCCTGCGTAGGCCTGATATTATTGCACTTTCTAAATAGCCCCTGCATGGGTTTGTCTATTTCTCTTTGCGAACATTTTACTCGTTATTTAAATATTATTTTGGGGGGAATCATTTTATTTGGTTTAAATTCACACGTACATCTTTCGAATGCGCTAGGCCTACCCTTGGCACAAAATGGTCCCCATGCATGATTAGGACCCGATATCTATGTGTATTTAAATGATTATGTGTTACATTTCTTTGAATGAGGATATCGTAAACCCACTCCTAGCCAAAATTCCGAAGAGTATACAGAAGCCACTATTACAAATGTCCGACCAAAATTCCCAAGTCTCAAGTTTCTCACTCAAAAGTCCGTATCCCATACCACAAATCCTAAATACCGCTCTATCATCTCAGGAAAGGTGAATCACCGCTATGGACAAAGGTCAGAACGTCCAGACAGAGCTCACCGAGGAGGAATTGCGAAGAAAGATCGAGCGAGTCACTCGAGAAATTCAGAAAATTAAGTAGGAGGGACTTAAAGTAGACATGACCACGGCAATCTACAAAGCTGCAGTCACGACCTTGGATGAAGATCTGGCGTCGCAGATAAAAAGAAAGAAGGAGGTTGAGATGGAAACCAAAAGCCTAAGAAGAAGGTTAAACATGCTTCGTTTGGAGGCGCACGAAGTAAAGGCGAGAGAAGCGAAGATAGATATTGAGACTGCCGTGTTGCTGGCCAGAAGTGCGGCGCTCGACGAGGAATTGGCGACCCATAGCAACTTAAAGGGCGGAAAATACCTCACCCATGATCAGGGAGCAGATAACAGTGGCCCCGACCGTGAAATAATCGAGGAAGACGATGAGGAGGAAATCGTCTACAAGCCTCCATTTCCGACTGTTTGAAAGGAAAAGAATGACGCAGCCACAAGACGAGAAATCGCCAAAATGTTGTCTTCTAGGAATTTCAATGTTGTTTTTTTCAATTCCCTTGTAATCGCAATGAAAGAATGAATGAAAATACTCGAACTACGTTGGGCCTGAATTCTCCTTGTGAGATACGTAGGCAGCCTTTCCCGGCCCAGCCCTTATCACTGAAAATTTTCATTCTCCTCCGTGTTACAAAGTTATGAAGATAAGATCAACTGGCATCGAAGAACGGCTGCAACAAGACCATAGCTCAACGTGATTCAGCCTTCCCAAGATAGCGCTAAAACAAACAAATTCCTGTTTGTTCAAAATATATTTCCGTCCTCGTTCGTGGGTTAAGACATCCTCAAACAAAGCGACTTGTGTATTTATCCATTTTCTGTGCGATATTATGTATTTTGTACTCCGAATATGCACTAACAAATTTGCCTTTGAGTTGTTTCACTTCTCAGGTACCTTTAACTGATCTGTGTCGATAAAAGCTGGCAGATCACCCCTACTTCACCAGATCAAAAGGTCCTGCAGATTCCTTCTCCGGACCACACGCAAATACAGCCATGGGAGACAACAATGAGGAAGTCAGCCTCACAGATGTCGTGGTGGCTCAGCCCACCGTGGTAGAGCAGAATGAGCTAATTGCGCAGTTGATGCAGCAGATAGCTGACATGAGGGTCGAGATGCAACGAAGACAATACACGCCTCCATCCGGATTTGGCCCCAACTTCATCGACGCAAGACCTCCTACGTACTTCCCCTCGTCCAACTTGGATCCTACTCAGAACCATCCATCGACGCTCGTGCATAACCCATCTGGGGTAGATATGACAACCCAAAACCTCCAATACGCGTCAGTCTCCTATCAAACTCCCTCACCACTTCCAAACAACACCCCACAAATGCCACCACACCCCCAAAACGCTCAAACAGCCCCACAACCCCAAAATCAGAACCAAAATCCCACTGCCTTCAACTCCCAAACACCACATCCCCACTTAACCCAAAATACCAATCCCCAAAACTATCCGCAAATTTATCAAACTGCACAGAACGTCCCGAGTCCTTCCATAACTCCACCCCTCCCCAAAAGAACCACCTTTCAAGTCCCTGTCCCAGCCGAGCATGAGGTGCACAGCTCCGAGTTGGACCATTACGAGGAGCAAGGAAGAGAGTGGAGGGCGAGGGAAGAAGCGACGGTAGACATAAAGGAGGAGATCAGAAGGGCAATGAAAGAATTGCAACGCACTCCAAACATCGCTGGATTGAGTTATGCGGAACTGTGCATCCACCCGGACTTGAACCTCCCTGAAGGGTTCAAAATCCAGAAGTTTGATACCTTCGGAGGGGTGGGCAACCCCATGGCGCACTTAAGAGCATATTGCGACCAACTCGTGGGAGTTGGCAAAGATGAAGCGTTGCTGATGAGGTTGTTCAGTCGGAGCCTGTGTGGTGAGGCCCTGGAATGGTTCACGTCACACGAGACTCGACAATGGCCCAGTTGGAGCGCACTAGCCAAATATTTCATTGATAGATTTGCATACAACGTTGAGATAGTCCCTGATCGATACTCCTTGGAGAAGATGAAGCAGAAACCGACAGAAAGCTATCGAGAATTTGCATACAGATGGAGGAAAGAGGCAGCGAGGGTGAGGCCTCCGATGACGGAGAAGGAGATTGTAGAGGTGTTCGTACGGGTGCAAGAGCCCGAATATTATGACAGAGTCATCTTATTAATCGGCGCCAAGTTCGCCGAGATAGTCAAAGTGGGTGAGACTATCGAAGATGGCCTGAAGTCGGGGAAGATAGCCTGACTGTCTGCATCGCCTGGATCTTCCGTACTGGTGAGGAAGAAGAGAGAGGAGGTTGCCGCTATATCATACGGGGGAAGAAAGGTCCCCGAAACTTACCACGTCCTCAAGACCGCTCCAAGCCACCATCAAAGTCTCATCAAGCCTATCGTCCACAATCAAATCATCCCGGCCACTACAATGCTGCCCCCACTTATCCAGATGCCCAAATTTTGTCATATCAAAATCCGCCCCCAATTCCCCAAAATTTTCCCTCCGTATATCCAAATTACCCCCAAGCTTATCAAGTCCCTCCCCCTTATCAGAATGTCGCTCCCAGCTGCGCTAATGTATAGCCAAGCTATCGAGCACCTTCCCCCGCATATCAAATACAAACTCCAGCATATCAAAGCCCCCTCCCAAATTACCAAGCTCCAATGCCAAACTACCTAACAAATCCCTACCCCAGAACCCAAGCTCCACGACCAAATGCCCGCAGTTATCAACAAGTCCCTCCCCCTCAGCAGAGCGGGTATGATCCCCCTCGCCCTAGGTTTGAGAAGAAGCCCTCCAAAAGATTCACCGCGTTGGCTGAAAGCAGAACCAAGTTGTTCGAAAGATTGTCCGCGGCCGGATACATCCACCCTGTGAGACCCAAGCCCGTGGATGTCAACTCCAGATTCTACAGACCAGAGCAGAGATGTGCTTATCATTCCAACAGTGTTGGACATGATACTGAAGACTGCATCAACCTCAAGCACAAGATCCAGGATCTGATTGACCAGGAAGTGGTCTCCCTTCAGCCTGCGGCGCCGAACGTCAACACGAATCCGTTGCCAAATCATAGGGGTGGAAACACCAACATGATAGAAACAGACGAAGATGAGCGTGAGGCTAAGAGGATTACTCCTGTTGAGCCAGAAGACTTGGAAAAGGCTGTCTCTTCTTTAAGCGTCAGGGAAAAAGGAGAGTTCGTCATTCTGACACCTGCAAAGGCTGTTGCCTTGGTGCCCTCAAGACTCTCGCCAAACCCACGTTTGTCATAGAAACGGTCGTGGATCAAGGCATGACTAGATCTGGCAGATGCTACACTCCTGATGAGCTTGCTCTCGGAGGACCAAAGAAAGATCATGCCAAGAGAGCCATAAGTGAAGCAGAAGCTGAGGAGTTCTAGAGAAGAATGCAGCCTAAAGATTACTCCATCGTCAAGCACTTGGACAAGACTCCAGCCCAGATTTCTGTGTGGGCCCTGCGGATGAGCTCCTGGTCCCACAGACAGGCTTTGATGAAAGCCTTGGACGACACATATGTCCCCTCAGGTACGAGCAGCGACAATGTAGCTGCTATGATTCACCAAGTCATTCAAGGACACCGCATCAGTTTCTGCGATGATGAATTGTCGGCCGAAGGGAGGGCCCATAACAAAGCTCTACACATCACCGTGATATGCCGCAGAAAGATCATCAACCGTGTTTTAGTAGATGACGTATCTGGCCTGAACATATGCCCCATGTCCACATTGCAGCAGCTGAGGTTTGAGCTCGGAAAGTTGGAGCAAAACCAGGTCAATGTGAGAGCATTCGACGGTGTGCAGAGAGACACATTAGGAGCGGTAAACTTGACCATCCAAATGGGCCCCACGGAGTTCGAGGCAAAGTTCCAGGTGTTGGATATCGACACCAGCTATAACCTCCTTTTGGGAAGGCCATTCATTCACATGGCTGGAGCCGTCCCCTCCACTCTCAACCAAGTGATGAAACTAGTATGGAAAAATGAAGAACTAGTTATTCACGGTGAAAGGAGCCACTCAGGTAAGCAGGTGCCGGTCTTGGACGAAACGCCGCAAAGTTCGGATTTCTACGCGGTGGAGTTGGTAAATGCCAGCGATGAGAGCTTGGCCCCGCAGACTCCCATGCCGGCCGTGTACAGAATGATCTCCACGGTTATGCTGCAGAGCGGATTCGAACCAGGTTTCAGACTAGGAAGGAATGCCCAAGGGATCATCGAGCCAGTTCTGGTCCTTGCTTAGGGATCAAAGTATGGTTTGGGGTACATCCCCACAGATGATGATGTGAAGATAAAGAGGAAAAAGTATCAAGAGTTGACTAAGCCGATCCCGCCTCTCTATCAATCCTTTCCAGTCAGAAAGCATGCCGAGCCTGAAGACAGCGGGGAAGGAATCTGTGACCTTTTCAAGGAGATTAACGCTGTTATCGAGGAGGAGGTCGAGCCAGCTGGCATTCGTGATGCTGAACCAGGGGAGATGCTGCAAAATTGGACTTCCACACCAATCCTGATGTCCCGAACTCTGTCGTAGAAAGGAGTTATTTTGTGCATACTAAAATCGGTGGTCATCCGGAAGAGGCCCGAGACCTACCATTTCCGCATTTTTCTTGATTTTAAATGTTGTTGTGATATTTAAAGGGCGACATGGCCCTGTGCCATGACCCAAGTTCGCATTTTGTTTGATTTAAATGAAAGCCTCCTTATTTTGACTTTGTTTATTTAATTGCTTGTTATATTTTACTTTCCTAATTTTGTCTGCTTATGATTTCAGTAACGTAAGTTACAAACCTGCCAATGTCATGTCATGTCATGAGCTAAATGAGCAAAATGAGGCAAATAACGACGAGGTTGACGACTACGACGAAGAAAGAGGGGGACCAGACTATGTTGCAGCGGAATTTCGACAGTTCGAGAATCAACATAAATCGAATCCGGAGGAGACGGAAACGGTGAATTTGGGAGATTCGGAATGTGTCAAAGAGGTTAAAATAAGCACCCACCTGAATGAGACTCAGAAGGAGAGCATGGTTCATCTGCTTGCCGAATACAATGATGTGTTCGTTTGGGAAGTCGGTGACATGCAGGGGTTGAGTACTGATGTCATATCTCATAAGCTGCCTATCAACCCAGGGTTTGAGCCGGTGAAACAAAAGACTCGGAAATTCAAGCCTGAATTGAGTTTGAAGATCAAGGAAGAAATCACCCAGCAGATAGAGTCTCGATTGGTAGAAGTAACGCGATATCCAACCTGGTTGGCCAATGTCGTTCCGGTTGCCAAGAAAGACGGAAAAATCAGGATTTGTGTTGATTACAGAGATCTCAACAAGGCTAGTCCAAAGGATAATTTTCCGTTGCCTAATATCCATATTCTGATTGAAAACTGTGCCAAACATGAGATGCAGTCATTTGTGGATTGTTACGCAGGGTATCACCAGATTTTGATGGATGAAGAAGACGCGGAAAAAACAGCCTTCATCACACCTTGGGGGGTATATCACTACAGGGTAATGTCGTTCGGCCTCAAGAATGCCGGTGCTACTTACATGAGAGCCATGACGACTATTTTCCATGACATAATTCACAAGGAAATTGAAGTGTACGTGGATGACGTCATAATCAAATCCCGCGAGAGTTCGGATCATTTGACACATCTGAGAAAGTTCTTTGAACGTTTGCATCGGTACAACTTGAAGCTAAATCTCGCTAAATGCGCTTTTGGAGTCCCAGCTGGGAAGTTGTTGGGATTCATAGTCAGTAGAAGAGGTATTGAGCTTGACCCCTCGAAGATCAAAGCAATTCGAGAGTTGCCTCCGCCGAAGACAAGAAAAGAGGTGATGAGTTTCTTGGGGAGGTTAAATTATATCAGCCGGTTTATAGCACAATCAACAGTGGTATGTGAACCTATTTTCAGGTTGCTGAAAAAAGACGCCCCGACTAAGTGGACTGAGGAGTGCCAAACTGCTTTCGACGCTATCAAGAGCTATTTGTCTAACCCACCAGTATTGGTTCCTCCGCGAGAAGGGAGTCCTTTGTTACTGTATTTGTCTGTTTCAGATAGTGCCTTTGGATGTGTACTACATAAGCAAGAAATTTACTCCATACGAATCTCGTTACACTTTGCTGGAGAGAACATGTTGTGCTCTGATGTGGCTTGCCCAGAAGCTGAGACACTATTTGTCTTCATATACTACATATCTCATTTCCAGAATGGATCCATTGAAGTACATTTTCCAGAAAGTGATGCCGACCGGAAAGCTAGCTAAATGGCAAATGCTGTTGAGTGAGTTTGATATCGTGCACGTGACTCAGAAGGCAATAAAGGCAAAAGCTTTGGCTGATCATCTTGCGGAAAATCCCGTTGACGAAGAATATGAACCTCTCAAGACATATTTTCACGATGAAGAAGTGTCATTTATGGGGGAAGAAATTTCTGAAGCGTATCCAGGTTGGAGATTATTCTTTGATGGAGCGGTGAATCACCAAGGTAAAGGTGTTGGAGCATTCTTGGTATCAGAATCTGGTCAGCACTACCCTATGGCGGCTAAACTACGATTCAACTGCACAAACAACATGGCTGAATATGAAGCTTGTATTCTTGGTTTGAAAATGGCCATCGACATGAACGTCTACGAGCTACTGGTTATTGGAGATTTAGACCTTTTGATTCATCAGGTTCAAGGAGAATGGGCTGTGAAGAACCCGAAGATTGTACCTTACGTACAATATGTGCAAAATCTGTGTAAAAGGTTTCGCAAGATCGAGTTCAGACATACTCCCAGAATACAGAATGAATTAGCTGACGCTCTTGCCACCATCGTTTCAATGATCAAACATTCGGATACTGATTACATCGACCCGCTGGATATAGACTTGAAGGAACATCGAGTCCATTGTTCACACGTTGAATCAGAACCAGATGGTTTGCCTTGGTATTTTGACATAAAGAGATACTTGGAGTCTGGGACATATCCAGAAGACGCTACATCTAGTCAGACGAAATCGATACATCGTATGGCTCTCAATTTCTTTCTGAATGGAGAAGTCCTGTATAGGCGGACTCCAGATTTGGGTCTTTTAAGATGTGTAGATGCTGCTGAAGCTGTGAGGCTTATTGAACAGATACATGCTGGAGTTTGCGGTACACACATGAATGGACTTACTTTGGCAAGAAAAGTTCTTCGAGCTAGTTATTTCTGGATGACTATGGAGAATGACTGTTGCAAATTCGTGCAAAAATGCCACAAATGTCAAGTGCACGGTGATCTGATACGGGCGCCACCTCACGAACTTAATGCTATGAGCTCACCTTGGCCATTTTTAGCTTGGGGAATGGACGTCATCGGTCCTATAGAGCCGGCCGCTTCCAATGGACAGAGATTCATTTTGGTTGCCATCGATTATTTCACCAAGTGGGTGGAATCAGCCTCTTACAAGTTGATAACCAAGAAAGTGGTGGCCGACTTTGTCCGCAACAATCTAATATGAAGATTTGGAGTTCCAGAATCCATCATTACTGATAACGGTGCAAATCTCAACAGTCATCTGATGAAAGAGATATGTGAACAATTTAAGATCATTCACCGAAAGTCAACTGCTTATCGCCCCCAAATGAACGGAGCTGTAGAGGCCGCCAACAAGAATATCAAAAATATTTTGAGAAAGATGATTGACAAGCAGCGAGGATGGCATGAAATGTTGCCATATGCCCTACTGGATTATCGAACGACGGTCAGAACATCGACTGGGGCTACTCCGTACTTGCTAGTATATGGAACAGAGGCCGTCGTGCCTGTTGAAGTCGAGATACCGTCATTAAGGATCATCCAAGAAGCTGAGTTAAGCAACACTGAGTGGGTTAGCAGACGGATTGATCAACTAGCTTTGAATGATGATAAGAGAATGGTCTCCATTTGCCATGGCCAGTTGTATAGACAGAGAATGACTCGCGCTTTTCACAAAAGAGTAAGAGCCAGAAATTTTGAAGTTGGTCAGTTTGTCCTTAAGCGTATTTTTCCTCATCAAGACGAGTACAAAGGAAAGTTCTCACCGAACTGGCAGGGTCCCTACATGGTTCGTAAAGTACTATCTGGAGGTGCTTTGGTCCTATCAGAGATGGATGGCGCTGTATGGCCCAAGCCTATCAACTCAGATGCTGTCAAGAGATACTATGCGTGAAGTTCCATTTTCGCATTTTTCTGTTATTTACTTGTAATCATTTTGTTTGCTTATATTTGTTTGAATTTGAATTATTATCCCTCTTGTAACGAACTACGTCTGACCTGAATTCTCGAGAACGAGATACGTATGCGGCCTATGTCGGCTTCGGTCACCCCATTTACCCCCTTAATTAGTTCTTTGTATCTGAACTACGTTCGACCTGAATTCTCAAGAATGAGATACGTAGGCGGCCTTTGTCGGCCTCAGTCGGTTTCTTTGTAAATATTATTCTTGTCAACCTTAAGGGGGAACTACGTTTGACCTGATTCCTGCCTCAAGGGGATACGTAGGCGCCACAAGGGCTCGGTCATATATCTCGTAAGTTCTATTTCGCCCCTTTACAATAGAACAGGGACAGAATTTTTGAGAGGGACTCAAAAATTCTCCAGAAGGAACCTTCTCTTCAGCGAGTCAAACTAAAGACATTTCGAGATCTGCAACTGGGACAGAATTTTTGAGAAAAACTCAAAAATTCCGCGATCTGTTCGGTTACAACGGAAAGATAAGCAAGATAGTAAACTGGGACAGAAATTTTGAGGATAGCCTCAAAATTCCGTTATGGGTCCTCCCTGCAAGTCTAGAGTGCCTCTGAAACTCATCAGCGAGTGTTAGATTCAAAGGAGCTCGTAAAGCCTGATATGACATGACTTGGCAGTGACTTTTTCAAGATACTATTTCTCAAAAATTTCTTGTTTCTCTTAAAATTGCCCTTTTATGTTTCATCTGTTTTTGCATAAGATATTTTCTTATCTATCAAGAGTCGAGAAATCGGGAAATCAACCAGAGATATCGAGACAAGGAGGAAACAACCGAAGGGATCAACACAGATCAGTATGTTTAAAACTGACAATTTTTCTGTGGATGCAGGTTTATAGCTTTGCTCCGAAATCGGCCGAATTCTTCTGACGGATGAATACGGAGAGCTCCCAAAGAGGAGAAGACTATCTCCAAAACCAGTGATTTTACTGAAAGCAGGAGGCATTTCATATCGTTTAGATTCAAAGGTGAATCAAACAGGAATCTCGGCGAAGATTTCACGATTTCTATAGAAGACGCTATTTGCATTGCGTTATCAAAGCAAGATGATTATTGTCGATCAATACAATGCATTACCTCAGAAGAGACAGTTATACAATTATTATTTTATCATTATCGATCAAGTCGATATATTATTTGGAGATCGTATTGCCGTTACTATCCACGGGGGCGATATAAATATTCATGCATCGCGGAATTTATACACTGAAGAGTCATGCATCGCGGAAATCATGCATCGCAGAAGTCATATGCTGTTGAAGGATCATGCATCGCGGAAGTCATGCATCGTGGAATTCATACACTGAAGAATCATGCATCGCGAAAATCATGCATCACGGAAAAGTCATGCATTGCGAGTTAACAATTATGTACAACGAGAAGATTTCATGCCTCGTCAAAATTTATGCATTGCGAGAAGATTTTATGCCTCGCTGACAATTATGTACGACGACAAGAGTTCATACCTCGCCGAAATTTAGACATCGCGAGAAGAAATTATACCTCGTTGGAATTCATGAATAGTGAAATCATGCATTGTGGAAATCATCCATCGCGGAAAAGTCATGCATCGTGAAAATCATGCATTGCGAGTTAACAATTATACACGACGAGAAGATTTCATGCTTCGTCAAAATTTATACATCGGGAGAAGATTTCATACCTCGCTGAAATTTAGACGTTGCGAGAAGAATTATACCTCGCTGGAATTTGTGCATCACGAGAAGGATCCATGCCTCGTTGAAAATCATGCATCGCGGAAAAGTCATGCATTGCGGAAATCATGCATTGCGAGTCAATAATTATGCACGACGAGAAGACTTCATGCCTCGCCAAAATTGATACATCGCGAGAAGATTTCATGCCTCGCTAAAGGTTATGCATCGCGAGAAGATTCATACCTTGCGGGAATTTACGTATCGCGTATTATTCATGCCACGCAAGAGGACATACACGGATAAAGAAAGAGCAACACTTATCCACTAGCCTCGACCGCATTTGTTATTTCTTTTAAAAGTAAACATCAAGAAAAGCATCGAAGATAACGACAAAAGAGACATCAACATCGCATCAGCATCCATTTATTTATTTTAGCATCAAATGAAGAGTACATTGAAGATTTTACTACAAAGCGCAAGGCATAAGCTTTATTTTCTAGATGTCAGACCGATCGAGTCGACGTCAAATATTGAGGAGAATAATGAGGTGTCGACATGGTAAAAAGACACTATCTCCCATCCTAATTGCAGTTTTTAAGTTGACGAGTTTTATCTCAGTCTTTGTCGAGAGCATCCAAAAGATGAATTCTCCAAAAACCACAGGTGTGGACAACATCAAAAAGGATGCAGCTCAACGTGGAACTTTTCTTAGCAGCGAACTGGAACACAGTCCAAAGAGGAATGTCAAACTCTTAGGACGCGAGCATAGGAGCGACTTCCACCACGATCGAACCACCCCCCTCGATGCATGTAGGTCTTTCTTTAGTTCTGTCTGTTTCAGTCTCGCATCCGGAAGTTTCGATTTATCGGAAGACCAGTTTCCAATCTGAGTGACAACTCGCCAAGAGCTTTGGAAATTATGTCCGTGTAAGTTCTTAATTATGGGTGTGAAGCGCGCCACGTTCATGGCTAAGATGTTACAACCCTCCTTTTCATACTCGTTACTTTGTCACTTATCCAAAACCAAAGGTTATCTAACATAATAGATCTCCTTTTCCACCGATTGAGTTGAACTATACACAGCCTGATTCCGAAGGTCTAGGGATATGTAGGCGGGTTCAATGTCGAAAACTTGGTTGTATTCCAACATTCGCTCCCGAATTCTACTCTCAAGCATTTCGGTACCTTTATAATTTGGTATCGAGATGGTTTTTGATTCCTTCAAAATCATGCGATAAATCAAGCTTATCAAACTACAAGTGGCCTGAATTCTCATATAGCCTGAGATATGTAGGAAACCCGTTTCAAATGGTTAGGCCATAACTCAACATCCAACACTCTCCCCAGGCCCAATTACCCCCTCAGTCCGGCCCATTTCCTTTCCTCTATACCCAGCCCATTTTCCTTGCCAACCCAACACCACTTTAATCCCAGCCCACCCTTGCCTGCCCATTTCAATCCAAATCCCTTTCTTCTTCTTTTTTCTAAGTCTGCGGCCCACTCGTTCTTAACAGCCCAATACACATTAAATCCCAACTTAAACCCTCAACCCGCCCAATCCGTTGACCCGCTCCGACCCAACCCGCTTCCCCCCCCCCTCTTTCTTCTTCCCTTCTTCCTCGTCAGAACGCCCAGAGGAAGATGCCAGACCCCAAAAATGGAAACCCCTCCCATGCGAAAAACCCCCCCGCATCTCCCCGCGTCTCCCTCACGTCCTCTCCCTCATCTCACATCGTTCTCTCTCCTCGTCTCTCTAGCGCGTGGAGGAGCGATGCAGTGCAACGGAAACCTGCAGTTCTGCTCCTCCGTACGCAGCCTCCAAGTGAGCACAAGGCGACAAGCTTTCATCCTTCCAAGCGGGAGATTGCTCCACGAAGCTCGCAAGGACGCCCCATTCATCTCGACCCTCCACGTCGCCTCGGAACAGTTCAAACGATTTGGAATCAAGGAATATTCTTTTCTTCCTGGTAGGGTTTGAACTTTTGAATGCGTAAATAGGCCTAAAATTTCCCGCCCTCCAAAGGGGAAACCCTAGTTTTCGTCTTCTCTATTTAAACCCCCCAGATTCTACAGTAAAGGGGTTGAAATTTTTGGTCGAGAGATTTTTAGTTGGACGATTTTTTCGGGAATTTTGGAGAGTTATATCATAAAGGGTTGAGACGAGTTTTGAGAAAAAAGATTTCTCTGTCCTTTCCTGTTTGCTTCAGTAGAACGGAGGGTGGGAGTATAAGAGAAGGGTGAGTGAAGCTACGCAAGGGGACGATTAGCGTTCCAATTTTTTGAGAGTTTTGGAGCCGAAAGTATGTCTCCCTCTTCGTTTTTGTTTTCTTTTAGAGCTGTTAGTATAAGGGATTCGAAACAGAGCCTTCATTTCAGTTTCGAGTACGACATCAAGCCCTTGTTCGAAATACTAGGTTCGAGGTGGAAGCCGTCGTTCGTTGCTGCTCGCCATCGTCCCCGTTCCGCGGCTTTCGAAGAGGTAATCCCCCTGCACCATATTTATTTCTTCTTTTTCTTCTTTGTTGTTCTGTTTCGAAAGTGAAATTTTGTTGTTTTGATGTTCTAGATGCTGCCGCTGGTCGATCTTCTGCTTTTCTTTGTGTTGTTTTTGTGGTAGAATCAAATCTGTAAACGTTCTGATATCAAGTAGTATCGAGTATATATGGCTTGTGTCGCTGCAACTGTAATACGCATATTTGTTGGGTTTGGACCCATTGTTTGTCAAATGGGATCCTTTCTTTGTCCGCATTTAGCGACTGTCTTAAACATGGATTGATAAAATATGTTTCTTATCTGCTTTGTCTGCATATTACGACAAGTATTTGCTTGATTTTCTTTATATGATACATGGATTGTTCGCCTTGATCGGATGTTGATATAGAACCGTATCGAACCCTGTTGTCGGTTGATATGAGTCTTACTTGTGTAGCATTCCAATATGCCTTTGTTCGACTGTTCAATCTTCATTTTCCATCGAAATATCATGTTGAATTTATAGGATCGTAAACACCTTGTTTGGTTCGCTTTCGTTTGTGTGTTGTTTTTAGTCTGCGAATCTGTATCCCCTTCGTTCGTTCGCTATTTACGTTCAGTCAACAGCATGTTTTTCTTAATTATTCTTTCTCTTTGGGTTGTGGTGATCAATTGAGTCTTTTATTCAAAATGTTGGTCAAATTTGGTTTGACATGATCCCTTTTGAAGTTTTTTTTATTCTAGAATCATACCCATTCTGGGTTATATATATACATTCTGCCATTGCTTTTTTTATTCATAGTGTGATAATCTTTTCAGAGTGCGCACAAACTTAAGCTACTGGTTGTCCATACCAGCCTGCAGTTCGAATTTGTCGTTTTTATCATTTTTTTAGGTGTCGTTATTTATGTTACTATGTTTTCCAAGAATTCTTGCAGAAAATGGGTCTAAACTTTCTCTTCACTGTTCAGAAAGTATTGATGGCGTTTTTATGCCATAGAGGTTTAATTAGCGTGCTTTACAATGTGCATTGTCTTGCCTAAATGTTAATAAAGCATTGTGATTTCTTTATTTGCCCTTGTTGAATGTTTTACGTGTATAAGTGTTTTATTTCTTGTGCTTTTATGAAGCATTCCAGTTGATGTTGTTTTGTTCACACTTCCTATATGCCAAGTTAGTCGTCCTATTTAACTAATTCATTTTCTCTTCTTCTTATTTCATTGTGGTATGCAAATCTGCGTGAGTACTCTAGGAACTTCCCCTCTTTGCGGTTCGAGAGAGTCGTAAAGACTCACAAATTCCCTTCTCCGAGTCAAGGCAAACATGCGAGAATCAAAGTTCCATGAAGATCGAAGGAACTCAAAAGAGCCGAATTGGAAGAAATTTTATTTATGTCTATTTTATTTGTAATGGGCATAAGCCCTCGCTGCTTTTTCTTGTTATTTCCTCGTAAATATATTTGCATGTTTAGATTAGGACAGGTACAAAAATGGGTTAAAAAAAAAACCAAAAATAGGTGGGTCCAAAACTCGGTCAAGGCGAACAGAACCCGAGTTTGGACCCAAAAATCTCTCTCTCTCCCTCTCTCTCTCTTTATCTCATTTTATTACTTGTTTATGTCCTGCTTTGAATGACGTTAGCTTAAACTTAGAAACCTCCAAACCCCACTGAGACGTTCTTTCTATTTCACTAAACTTAAAACTAAGACTTGAAAGTGATAAATGTTTCAACTCGTAAATTCGTCTAAAACTCTCTTAAGTTCAAAAAATTCTACAAGTCCGTTTGAATTTAAAGAGCTTAAACCTTAAAAAACGAAAATTTGCAAGATAAATATTTCAAATTTGCAAAGTTTGGCTAAGTAATTTCTGATAAAGTTCAAACTTCAATTCGCAAAGGTTAAAACAAAAAAATAGTCAAATAAGTTAGTCGCCGGAAAACCGTAAGTTAGCGGAGCGTCTTAGGTGCTTTTTCGAAACCTTCCTAAGACGGTAATAGGAATCCCGAACCCTTAAAAAATATTTTCAAAACGATTTTTTCTGTTTAAGTTGTTTTGAGAATGAGTTTTCTTAATTTTCTCAAAATTAAGTGGCGACTCCTAAAAGTCGAAAATACCTTTAAAAATAAAATTAACTCTTTTCGAAATCATTTTTCGATAAAACACAGATTTCACTAATTTCAAATCAATAAATACTTTTCCATCGAGGTACAATAATTGAATCACACCCAATGTCAACTTCACGTGAACTTTCACATACAATTTTTCAACTACCAATAATACCATTATGTATCTCATGTAAAAAAATTATAGAAATTCTTGGTCAATTTAATAATTCTGTTTACTAAAGCTCATAATCTCTATGCACCATCAAATGCTTATGTAACACATCACAGTATATATCGTCTCATCAACAAAGTAGTTTCAATCCCTTCAAAATCCTCAATAACCATGTAGAATTGTAAGTCCATGCCGTTGAACAATTCATAAGTTATCCATCATAATTTGAATAATCTAGCTCAACATAATTAGATAGAATCCTTCACACATCGTTGCTTATAACCCAAATCAAAATTCAATATATAAATGTCAAAAATAAACCCATAGTAAGTAGGTGTCGAACTAGTTCACATCTCATAGTCATATCTAAACTCACAGGCGAAAATCACCACAACCATCAACTCTGAATCTAGTGTTTATACCAAAGGTCTTATTGTTCCTTCCCCTTTCTTAAATTCTTTTCATCACGGAAATTTCAAATAACTTTAACTTTTCAATACACCAAAAAATTTCTCCTTTTTGCTACTCATTTACCAGTCTTATATTTTTGGCCGACAACCCATTATATTTTTACCTTAATTTATAAACTATAATTTTACGTGAAACCCCTTTAAGGTATAACAATAAAAAATAATCAAATTTACTACTCAAATTATTTTAAGTCCTTCTAATGTTCAATACCCAGTACAATCAATCATGTCTTATCTTTTAAATTCACTTCTTAACAAAACTTAACTGCTACAAATGTAAACTCGATGAAGAACTCAAATTCTGATGTCAACAATGTAATCCATTTCAATTATGTGTCAACATTAGCTCATACCTTGAAGATTTTTGAACTCACTTATCTTAGGATATCATTGATCGCCTCTCCATCAACCTTAACATATTTTTCGCTAAAAATTCTACCATACTCATTATCAAACTCAAACCCACAAATGAACTAATCATCATACTCGAGTTTAACGACCTTACACTTATATCTCAACTTTTATCCAATAATTTATTTTTAACTAATCTGATGATCTTGTGACACTATATAATACCATAACCTAAGCAAAACGGATGAAATCACATATCTCTAGACCCAATTCTCAAGACCTCTGAAGATACCTCCATAGCT
Source organism: Solanum peruvianum (assembly GCA_027705065.1). Taxonomy (NCBI): domain Eukaryota; kingdom Viridiplantae; phylum Streptophyta; class Magnoliopsida; order Solanales; family Solanaceae; genus Solanum; species Solanum peruvianum. The sequence continues at coordinate 32,106,059 of JAKWJD010001766.1, forward strand.
CTTGCAATGAGAACATTCTTACTTTCTCACCCCTTTCTGAAGGCTACACTATATCCCACTAATTTATTATTATTTTTCATTATGTCTATAGCTCCTTTAAGTTCTATTCGAGCTGTGTTTCAACACCTCCCACAATTTTCCTTGCAACCACGTTACTCACAAATCATTTTCAAAAGATTAACACAATTTTATACGCATTTTCTTACTAAAATTCTCAATTACGTTCATACAAGTATACTTGTTGAGACTTCCTTTACTTATAAGCTTATCATCCTAAGGTCCACTTCCATACAGCTTACGGTGAAATCAACACTCATTTAAATCCACAAAATATATTTTACAACTTAAGCATATCAATACCATACAAAAGATCCACCACTAAAAGCTTTCTTATAAATAATGCTAACATATCCATCCGTACAAATAAGCTAGTTGGTTTCTCAAAATATGAATTTGACACCAAAATCTTATCATATGAGCATGTAATACAATAGATAACTTCTTAAGTAGTTAGTATTTGCACTTAACAATCAATATATTCGTTTTCATATACCACTAGTACCACATTGTGAAAGTTCGTTACATCTACCACTAGAGCATATCATATTTATCGAGAAGAGCATTTCCAAATAGGTCACACACTTTTATCCATCAAATATATGTGAAATATTACCAAATTAGTTTCATATCTAGACCAAGCCATATGAATTCTTTCATAGGCCAGGTCAATATCAAAAGTAACACACTCCATAATTGTAACCAAGTAAGCATTGATACTACTATAATAGAAATCTAACCTTAATTGGTGCAATATCATTTTCATCATTTTCCATAAGTATATTACTTCCACTTTAGTATTAGGTCTAACATTCAATCCATACACGACACAACAATTACTCAAATGAGGAACCACAAACGAGTCTTCACTATAAGTGAGAGTGAAAGGAGTGAAGCGATACTAATTAAAACCGAATCAAGTAAGCATAATAGAGATCCAAGAAGTATTTCTTTCTTAAAAGTCAATATAGCCTCTCAAATATAAGTACAAACATCTCCGAATCGATCTTCGAGACTCTACTTAGACTCGACTTGTACACACGTGAGACCTATGAACTTGAGGCTCTGACACCATTTTGTCACGACCCAAAAATGGATGTGATGACAGTCGTCTTATCCCACCAAGACAAGTCAGCCTAAAACTCACTCAACTATTACAATAAATGCGAAAAAATTACAATCAACTTACATTATACCCCAAAACCTGGTTGTCACGTATAGAAGCCTCTAAATATTACAATTGAATAACAAGATAGTATAAGTTTCATATGATATTGTTTCTAGAGTAGAACAAAATCATAAACAAGAATAAGGAGGGATGCTGAGATGACCAACAACCACCTCACAAATCTCCAGGAAGCCTCGAAAAAGAAGAGAATATATCATAAAGGTCCGGGCTAGTAACCTACAAAAAATTGTATAAGCAAAGGGTGAGTACCAAAATCAGACGGTACTCAAAAAGTAAATCCCTAAACACGAGCTAAGGGGATGAAATACGGGTACTTCTACCACCTTACCGAATCTCCACAACTACAACCTCCATAAACATCAGTCCAACCTAACAACTCACAGTTTACATAACACGTAACTCAACAATAAAAATTAGACAAATTACATATCCTCAACAACAACAGTTCAAAAAATTACATATCGTCAATAACAAGCTCAGTATTCAACAATCACAAGTTCCGCAAAAACACTATCACAAGATCAGCAAAACACAATATCAAGTTCATTAATGATAAGCATGTGCAATGCAATAGAATACAGTGTCAAGTATAATGAATGATGCATGTCTGACCTAGTGATACACACCCGCTGTCTCTCAGTTTGGGACCCTCGATAATAGTAAATATCGCGACACGCGATACGTCCCTCAAAATATAGTATCCATTGTGGTGCGCGATACGTCCCTCGAAATGGTACATCCTCTTTAAGTTTTTATCCTTTCTCAATGAACATAAAACTTTTCACCACCATGTCTCAAAATAATGCAAATGACAATGTTCAAGAAAATAAAAAGGATATCACCATTTTCATAACATCGCACAATTCACAACAACATCAACAATGATTCAACAAGTATTTCAAGCCATTCTTCATTCTCAACACATCACACACAATCAATTATTCACATTGCATTTTATTACCCTTTGTTTTCATCATTAAAATTAATCAATGTGGAAAAGTCAACCCATCACCAAGTCTCATTACTCCCACACATATACCAAAAGGCAATACAGCAGTTCATACACTTAACAAGGGTTTAGAAATCCACTTGCCTTAATCCAATAAGAATTTACTCCGGGACTTGAGCCTTTCACATTTGTTGAACTTAGAACTCAAAGCAATATAATCACATACATAATTACAGTAAGCTTCAAAACTAATAATACCCATATTATTATGTGTTTAGCCTTGACCTAAAAATTCACTTAAATTTATAATTAAGTTAGTAACTCTTGGTGTCACTTAGTATTTCAATTCCCATATTTCTCAAAATTCAAGCTTAGGGATACATCATAATTTCTCCCAAACACTACAACTTTAATAGTATACTATAATACACACAATATTTAATCACCTACTTTAATATATCAAATTTTAGATCATAATGCGATAGTAAAATTAAAATTTCTAAATATAGGAACCATTAGTTATGAAACCAGTGGTAGAAATCCTATAATATATATATTATGGTTATACCAAAGATGAGATACCATTATTGCCAATAGAGGGGTAAATTATTTCCTCTAATTAGATAATTTTATCAATTGACCAAATAAACCACACATTAAACTATATTAATAAAACTATATTCCATTATATATGACCCACTTGATTGGCTATCCCCAAATTCAATTCCCTTTCTCTTACCATACAATACCCAACAATAATAATGACAACCCTTTTGTCCTTTTCTTAAAGTTTCAAACAATACCAAGCTAATAAATTTATACATATGAAATTTTAACACTTACTTGATTCACTCAAGGTTTTCCCTTTTTTTCTTTCAGCCGCAACGAGTTCTTCTGCTCGTTCTTCTTTTCTCTCTTTTATCTTTTTTTTCTAAGTTAATTATGTACGAAAAAATGATAAACCCCTATCTTATTTTAATAAATAATGGGCCAAAAGATATGGAATTTTTAACTAACTTATGGACTTATCTTATTAGTGACAAACTAAAATAATTATTTAAAATAAATATATTTGTCAATTAAATAATTGAGGTTAACGAATAGCTCAAAACTTCCCAAGTCAACTTCACCGACTAATCAAAATTAACTCAGGTAAGGGTGAAATGATAATTTTATAAATTTCTAAAAATGACCTTCCGGGTCATTACAGTTTGTAAAAGACTTTTGCGAACTTTATAAACTTTGTTTTGACTTGATTTTTAACTTCTACACTTGACTTTTAACTTTTCTTGAATTGAAGTATGAATTCAAGGTTCATGATTTCATGATTTTCGACTTAGAGGTTCATGAGAAATTATGAGTATGAACTACTCAACTCAACAACTCAAAAGGTACTCATCATCTCGAGACCGTTTGACTTATAGAGTTCATGCGTAATTATAGGCATGGACAATTCAATTCAAAGACTTCATGGGTAACATGTAATAGTCCCATGTGTAACGACCTGTTTAGTCGTTTTGAGCAACAGATTTTATTTCTGGAAAAACTGGCTGAGACAACGGAACCCACGATGGACCGTCATGGGCACAATGGACTGTCGAGGGGGTCTCGTTCCAAAACACTTAGATTTCTAAAATTTGGGTACTGAAATCGACTCTCTGAACTTCGTGACGGAATGGCAGGATGGACCGTTGTGGGCACGACAGACCGTCACACATCTCCCACAGAAATTAAGTCTCTGAACTTCATGACGACATGGCAGGACGGACCGTCGTGGGCACGATGGACCGTCACAGACTCTTCAAGGAAATTGAGTCTCTGAACTTTGTGACGGACCTGCAGGACGGACCGTCGCAGGCACGACGGGCCGTCACAATTTGCGTAATCCCAGGCTGGGTCGGATTTCTGTAAATATTTTAAGGGGCGTTTTGGACTATTCCTGCTTTAATTATAAAGTTAGTGGGTTAATATTAATAGTTTAATTACTTGGGGGTTAAAGGAGGTAACCTTGGAATAATTAGTGGGTTATTTTTTTCATCTTTTATACTTAATTATATGCTAATTAGGGTAAAAGAAAGAGGGTTTGAATAAGAAAAATAGAAAGAACAAGGAGAGGGAAAGAGAAACGATCGAGAGAGATACGAACGAAGAGGAAACACAAGCTTTGGGAAATTGCTTGCTTGATCAAAATTCTTCGGTGGAGGTAGGTTATGGTTTATGCTATTCGTAGTAAACTCTTAATAGCGAATGATATGTATTGGTAGTATTGTAAACCCTTCTATATGCTTAATTGTATGCTTGCATGAATATGATTATATAATTGTGATAAAATAAGCATGATGAAGCTATTGAATCCTAAATCTTGAAAAGAAACCCTAATCTACTTTGTTAATGATGATGCCTTGGTATAAAAGAAGGCTTGATGAACGAAAGTAGTGAGATTAGGAGATCGGGTGCCACGTTCCGGTACTAGGATAGAATGAGGATCGGAGTGTCACGTTCCGACACCTGGATAGTATATAGATCGGGTGCCACGTTCCGGTACCAGGATAGAATGAGGATCGGAGTGTCAAGTTCCGACACCAGGATAGTATATGGATCCGGTGCCACGTTCCGGTACCAGGATAGAATGAGGATCGGAGTGCCACGTTCCGGCACCAGGATAGTATATGGATCGGGTGCCAAGTTCCGGTACAAGGATAAAATGAGGATCGGAGTGCCACGTTCCGGCACCAGGATAGAATATGGATCGGGTGTCACGTTCCGACACCAGGATAGTATGTGGTGCAGAGTGTCACATACCGACACGGGAGGAATAAAGATAATGAATCTTGAAATATGTTAATATACTCAATTTAATGAACCTAATTCCCAAATGAGTATGATGGGGATGCGTGAGTCCTCATTGATGTGCTTGGTGTTCTGACCAAGAGTTATGGTAATTGTAAATGCCGCATGTTGAGTATTATAGTTGATTTTATGATATTATCTGATATATACTGTTTTCTATTTTTAGTTGGCCGATGATATCTACTCAGTACTCGTGTTTTGTACTGACCCCTACTTGTATGTTTCTTTCTTTGTTATATGTGGAGTGCAGCAAACGTACCGTCGTCTTCAACTCAACCACAACTCTAGCCAGTCTTCATTACACCGGATTTCAGGGTGAGCTAATGCTTCTAGCTTGGACTAGATCTTCTTCTTCAGGTCTTGATGCCTTGAAGTTCCGGCATGGACTAGCTTTTTATGTATTTTAGTTTCTTAGATACTCTTAGATTAGTAATTTGAGGATAGATGTTCTTGTGATGATGACTTCCAGATTTTGGGGAATAATAGTTGTTGAATTTTAGAAGTTATTGAATTGATTTTCATTAATGAATTTAAGTCTTCGGCATTGTATTTTGTTCATTATGTTTAAAATGTTGGGGTTTAGATTGGTTGGTTTGCTCACATAGGAGGGTAAGTGTGGGTGCCACTCGCGGCTCGATTTTGGGTCGTGACAAACTTGGCATCAGAGCCTTAGGTTCGTTGGTCTCATCACACAAGAACGAGTCTAGTAGAGTCTTAAGGAACGGTAGGGGGATGCCTTTACTTTTCTTTGAGTGGCTATATGACTTTAGGAAAATTCCATTCTTTCATTCTTTCTTTCGTGCTATTACTTGGATCCAATTGGTATCTAGGTGATACAAATTGGTATCTGACCATCTTCACTCTATTTCGCAGATGGTTAGAACTAGAGCAACGACAACGCCAACACCAACACCGGCAAGACAACATGCGTCTGAGCAAGCCACTGGGGCTGTAGCTCGGAGAGGAGTAGTGGCAAGAGGCCGTGGTAGAGGTCGTGGGAGGACATCCTCTAGAGGAAGAGGACAAGGACCTAGCCCATCTGGTACTAGGGCGGTGACTCATCCACCGACTGAGGAAGTAGTATGAGAGGGTGAGGAAGGGAGAGATGAGCAAGTACAGAATGAGGAATTGCCACCCCAACCTACCCCAGAGATGATCAATCAGGTTCTTGCTTATCTTAGCGGGTTATCTGATCAGGGCCAGACACCTCCAGTGTTTTCTGCACCAGCACCTCAGGTTCCGGAAGTACAACAAGCAGCTGTTGTGGCTCCCCGCATGGATGCCTCATTGGAAATAGGCACGTTTCCTCGTTTGACTACAGGGCCTATAATGACAAGTGATCAGCATGAACTTTTCAGTAAGTTCTTGAAATTGAAACCTCCAGTCTTCAAGGGTGCTGAATCTGAGGATGCCTACGATTTTCTGGTTGACTGTCATGAGCTACTACATAAGATGGGTATAGTAGAACGGTTTGATGTTGAGTTTGTGACTTATCAGTTTCAAGGGAACGCCAAAATGTGGTGGCGGTCACATGTTGAGTGTCAACCAACAGAGGCACCACCTATGACTTGGGCATCATTCTCTAGCTTGTTTATGGAGAAGTATATCCCCCGGACTTTGAGGGATAGGAAAAGAGATGAGTTCTTGAGCCTAGAGCAAGGTAGGATGTCGGTTACTGCATATGAGGCTAAGTTTCGTGCATTATCTAGTTATGCCACCCAACTTTGTTTCAGTCCACAAGAGCGGATTCGCCGTTTTGTGAAAGGGTTGAGGTCAGAGTTGCGGATTTCAGCCTTACAGGTAGCGGCTACAGCGAAATCCTTTCAAGAAGTGGTAGACTTCGTGATAGAGGTGGAAAGAGTGAAGCTAGATGACTTCACCATGGCATCGACATCTAAAAGGTTTCGTAAGGGAGGTGATTTTAATGGTTCTTACTCCAGAGGGCAAGGTTCAGGAGGTTACTCAGTCCGACCAATTCAGTCTTCACTACAGACTGTAGTTGGGGGTCCACCTCAGACCGGTCAACACTTCTCTGAGAGACCTATGCTTGACTCCAGAGAGTGTTATGGATGTGGGGAGACTGGACATATTAAGAGGTATTGTCCAAAACAGAGTTACAGACCCCCAATAGTCAGAGGTAGAGGTGGTCATGGAAGAGGCCGTCATTCTGGAGGAAGTGGTGGCCGAGGTAATGGTGGTCACCAAAACGGCCGGGGTGATGGGCAAACTGGAGCCACTACGGCAAAACATGGTAGGGGCAACGGACAGACAGGTGATAGGGCCCATTGTTATGCTTTCCCTGGGAGATATGAAGCAGAGACATCTGATGCTGTCATCACAGGTAATCTTTTGGTTTGTGATTGCATGGCTTCTGTATTATTTGATCCTGGCTCCACATTTTCATATGTATCTTCTTCATTTGCTATTGGTCTTAATTTACCTTGTGAATTGCTTGACATGCCTATTCGTGTGTCTACTCCGGTGGGTGAGTCTATGATAGTTGAAAAAGTATATAGGTCTTGTTTGGTGACTTTTGTGGGGAGCAACACTTATGTAGATTTGGTTATCCTGGAAATGGTTGACTTCGATGTGATTCTGGGTATGACTTGGCTTTCTTCAAATTTTACAATCTTGGATTGTAATGCTAAAACTGTGACGTTAGCCAAGCCTGGGATAGATCCGTTAGTGTGGGAGGGTGACTACACTTCCACTCTGGTTCGTATCATCTCCTTTCTTCGTTCTAAGAGAATAGTTAGTAAAGGGTGTTTAGCTTTCTTGGCACATCTCAGGGATGACACTACCCAAGTACCTTCAATTGAGTCGGTTTCGGTAGTCCGTGAGTTTCTGGATGTGTTCCCTGCAGATCTTCCTGGTATGCCACCGGATAGAGATATTGACTTTGGCATTGATCTGGAACCGGGTACTCGCCCCATTTCTATACCCCATTATAGAATGGCTCCCGCTGAGTTAAGAGAGTTAAAGGCCCAACTTCAAGAGTTGTTAAGCAAAGGCTTTATTAGACCAAGTGCATCTCCTTGGGGTGCTCCGGTTTTGTTTGTGAAGAAGAAGGATGGGAGATTTCGGATGTGCATAGACTACAGACAACTGAATAAGGTAACTGTTAAGAACAAGTATCCTCTTCCTCGCATCGATGATTTGTTCGATCAGTTACAAGGTGCTTGTACCTTCTCAAAAATTGATTTGAGATCTGGTTATCATCAATTGATAATACGGGCAACGGATGTGCCCAAGACTGCTTTTTGGACCAGATATGGGCATTATGAGTTCTTAGTAATGTCTTTTGGGCTTACGAATGCCCCTGCCGCTTTCATGAGCTTGATGAATGAGATTTTTAAGCCATATCTGGATCTCTTTGTCATCGTATTCATTGATGATATATTGGAATACTCAAAGAGCAAGAAGGAACATGAGGAGTACTTGAGAATTGTATTGGAAATGTTGAGGGAGAGAAAGCTTTACGCCAAATTCTCCAAGTGTGAGTTTTGGCTAGATTCGGTGTCCTTCATAGGACACGTAGTTTCTAAAGATGGGGTGATGGTGGATCCATCTAAGATTGAAGCAGTGAAGAATTGGGAGAGACCTACTAATGTGTCAGAAGTAAGGAGCTTTGTTGGTTTAGCTAGCTACTACCGCCGATTTGTTAAGGGGTTCTCTTCTATTGCTTCCCAACTGACAAGCTTGACTAAGCAGAATGTCCCATTTGTTTGGTCGGATGAGTGCGAAGAAAGCTTTCAGAAGCTCAAGACCTTGTTGACTACTGCATCAATTCTTACCTTGCCAGTGGAAGGCAAGAATTTCATTGTTTATTGTGATGCATCCTATCCAGGTTTGGGTGCAGTGCTAATGCAAGAAAAGAATGTAATATCTTATGCTTCAAGGCAATTAAAGGTGCATGAACGCAATTACCCGACCCATGATTTGGAGTTGGCCGCGGTAGTATTTGCATTAAAGCAATGGAGGCACTATTTATATGGGGTTAAGTGTGAGGTCTATACGGATCATCGTAGCCTACAGTATGTTTTTACTAAGAAGGATTTGAACTTGAGACAGAGGAGATGGATGGAACTACTGAAGGACTACGATATCATAATCTTGTATCATCCGGAAAAGCTAATGTTGTGGCAGACGCCTTAAGTAGAAAGGCAGGAAGCATGGGAAGTCTAGCTCATTTGCAAGTTTCTAGACGCCCGTTAGCTAGAGAAATCCAAAACTTAATGACTTTATGAGGCTAGAAGTAAATGAGAAGGTAGGATTTTTGGCTTGTGTGGAGGCGAGATCTTCTTTTCTTGACAAGATCAAGGGAAAACAGTTTGATGATGAGAAACTAAGTCGAATTCAAAATATGGTGTTGCGAGGAGAGGCTAAAGAGGCAAAAATCGATGAGGAAGGTGTTTTGAGAATTAAGGGAAGGGTATGTGTACCCCGCGTCGATGATTTGATCAACACTATTCTGACAGAGGCTCATAGTTCAAGGTATTATATACATCCTGGTGCAACCAAGATGTACCGTGACCTAAAGCAACACTTTTGGTGGAGTAGAATGAAGCGCGACATTGTGGATTTTGTTGCCAAATGTCCAAATTGTCAACAAGTAAAGTATGAAAACCAGAGGCCCAGAGGAACACTTCAGAGAATGCCCATTCCTGAATGGAAGTGGGAAAGAATTGCAATGGACTTTGTGGTTGGTCTTCCAAAGACATTGGGAAAGTTTGATTCTATTTGGGTAATTGTGGACAGATTAACTAAGTCTGCTCACTTCATTCCGGTCAAGGTGACTTACAATGCAGAGAAGTTGGCCAAAATCTATATCTCAGAAATTGTTCGATTGCATGGAGTTCCACTCTCCATCATATCAGACAGAGGTACGCAGTTTGCTTCTAAGTTTTGGAAAACATTGCATGCGGAATTGGGTACTAGGTTAGATCTAAGTACCGCATTCCATCCTCAGACCGATGGTCAGTCTGAGCGAACGATTCAAGTGTTGGAGGATATGCTTCGTGCATGTGTGATAGAATTTGGTGGTCATTGGGATAGCTTCTTACCCTTAGCAGAGTTCTCCTACAACAATAGCTATCACTCAAGTATTGATATGGCCCCATTTGAAGCACTGTATGGGAGAAGATGTAGGTCTCCCATTGGTTGGTTTGATGCATTTGAGGTTAGACCTTGGGGTACTGACCTTTTGAGGGAATCATTAGATAAGGTGAAATGCATTCAAGAAAAGCTTTTAGCGGCTCAAAGTAGGCAGAAGGAATATGCAGATCGAAAGGTTAGAGACTTAGAGTTTATGGAGGGTGAGCAAGTCTTACTGAAGGTTTCGCCCATGAAAGGGGTGATGCGGTTTGGTAAAAGAGGTAAGCTAAGCCCAAGGTATATTGGACCATTCGAAGTACTTAAACGAGTAGGGGAGGTGGCTTACGAATTAGCCTTGCCTCCAGGGCTGTCCAGAGTGCATCCAGTATTTCATGTGTCTATGTTGAAAAGATACCATGGGGATGGAAACTACATTATCCGTTGGGATTCAGTTCTGCTTGATGAGAATTTGTCTTATGAGGAGGAGCCTGTTGCTATTTTAGATAGAGAAGTCCGCAAGCTGAGGTCAAGGGAGATTGCAACGATCAAAGTTCAACGGAAGAATCGACCAGTTGAACAAGCCACTTGGGAGAAGGAGGCTGATATGCAAGAAAGATACCCACATCTGTTCACAGATTCAGGTACTCCTTTTCGCCCTTGTTTCTTTTCTTGTGATCGTTCGAGGACGAACGATGGGTAAATTGGTATCTATTGTAACGACCTGTTTAGTCGTTTTGAGCAGCAGATTTTATTTCTGGAAAAATTGGCTGAGACGACGGAACCCACGACGGACCGTCATGGGCACGACGGACCGTCGAGGGGGTCTCGTTCCAAAACACTTAGAATTGTGAAATTTGGGTACTGAAATCGACTCTCTGAACTTCGTGACGGAATGGCAGGACGGACCGTCGTGGGCACGACGGATTATCACACATCTCCCGCAGAAATTAAGTCTCTGAACTTCGTGACGACATGGCAGGACGGACCGTCGTGGGCACGACGGACCGTCACAGACTCTTCAAGGAAATTGAGTCTCTGAACTTTGTGACGGACCTGCAGGACAGACCGTCGCAGGCACGACGGGCCGTCACAGGTTGCGTAATCCCAGGCTGGGTCGGATTTCTGTAAATATTTTAAGGGGCGTTTTGGACTATTCCTGCTTTAATAATAAAGTTAGTGGGTTAATGTTAATAGTTTAATTACTTGTGGGTTAAAGAAGGTAACCTTGGAATAATTAGTGGGTTATTTTTATCATCTTTTATACTTAATTATATGCTAATTAGGGTAAAATAAAGAGGGTTTGAATAAGAAAAATAGAAAGAACAAGGAGAGGGAAAGAGAAACGATCTAGAGAGATACGAACGAAGAGGAAACACAAGCTTTGGGAAATTGCTTGCTTGATCAAAAGTCTTCGGTGGAGGTAGGTTATGGTTTATGCTATTCGTAGTAAACTCTAAATAGCGAATGATATGTATTGGTAGTATTGTAAACCCTTCTATATGCTTAATTGTATGCTTGCATGAATGTGATTATATAATTGTGATAAAATAAGCATGATGAAGCTATTGAATCCTAAATCTTGAAAAGAAACCCTAATCTACTTTGTTAATGATGATGCCTTGGTATAAAAGAAGGCTTGATGAACGAAAGTAGTGAGATTAGGGGATCGGGTGCCACGTTCCGGTACCAGGATAGAAATAGAGGATCGGGTGCCACGTTCCGGTACTAGGATAGAATGAGGATCGGAGTGTCACGTTCCGACACCAGGATAGTATATGGATCAGGTGCCACGTTCCGGTACCAGGATAGAATGAGGATCAGAGTGTCACGTTCCGACACCAAGATAGTATATGGATCGGGTGCCACGTTCTGGTACCAGGATAGAATGAGGATCGGAGTGCCACGTTCCGGCACCAGGATAGTATATGGATCGGGTGCCACGTTCCGGTACCAGGATAGAATGAGGATCGGAGTGCCACGTTCAGGCACCAGGATAGAATATGGATCGGGTGTCACGTTCCGACACCAGGATAGTATGTGGAGCGGAGTGTCACGTACCGACACGAGAGGAATAAAGATAATGAATCTTGAAATATGTTAATATACTCAATTTAATGAACCTAATTCCCAAATGAGTATGATGGGGAGGCGTGAGTCCTCATTGATGTGCTTGGTGTTGTGACCAAGAGTTATGGTAATTGTAAATGCCGCATGTTGAGTATTATAGTTGATTTTATGATATTATCTGATATATATTGTTTTCTATTTTGAGTTGGCCGATGATATCTACTCAGTACTCGTGTTTTGTACTGACCCCTACTTGTATGTCTCTTTCTTTGTTATATGTGGAGTGCAGCAAACGTACCGTCGTCTTCAACTCAACCGCAACTCTAGCCAGTCTTCATTACACCGGATTTCAGGGTGAGCTAATGCTTCTAGCTTGGACTGGATCATCTTCTTCATGTCTTGATGCCTTGAAGTTCCGGCATGGACTAGCTTTTTATGTATTTTAGTTTCTTAGATACTCTTAGATTAGTAATTTGAGGATAGATGTTCTTGTGATGATGACTTCCAGATTTTGGGGAATAATAGTTGTTGAATTTTAGAAGTTATTGAATTGATTTTCATTAATGAGTTTAAGTCTTCCGCATTGTATTTTGTTCATTATGTTTAAAATGTTGGGGTTTAGATTGGTTGGTTTGCTCACATAGGAGGGTAAGTGTGGGTGCCACTCGCGGCTCGGTTTTGGGTCGTGACACCATGATTAGAAACATATTCCCAAAGGAGATTAGGAACTCAATACTCAAGACTTAGAACTCAATTTGTGGAGTCCTTGATGGGCTTGAACGACTTGACTCGAAGTTCTACATACTATGGAACTCATGTATATGAATTTTCTCATTCTCTTGTTTACTTCCTCAAAACTTAATTAATGGTGAATCTCAAGGAATTCACAATTGAACTTAAATACTTTCTTGAACTCTACTCATAACTTTCTCTTGAATGTAAATTATGAATTCAAGAGTTATGGTTCATGATATGAAGGATCCCAATAACAATATAGAAATTCGATAATTATGAATAAAACTTTTAAAAGAAACATGAATTCAAGAACTCAAAATCAACTTATCTCAATAATATTTAAATCTAGGGGTAGTACCCTAGATTATTATTTTACTGATATGAAAGTAAATATAGGACGTGAGAACGAACTAGTACAATACTATGATAGTCTTGTACACTTAAAAAACAAGATTCTTGAATAATCTTGAAGAATCTTGAAGAAGAACTTGATTAGAAGCCTTGAAACCCTAGTTTGAAGGTAAACAATCAAGAAAATCTTTTTTTGGCATTTTTGAATTAGTTTCTTGAAATCTATATGGCCAAGAATTAAGGTTTTTCATTAGTGAACATGAAAATTTGATTGTTTTAAGACTTTTATTAGTCAAGAAATTCTTTTATGATTTTCTTAGGGATAAAAAGACAAGGGAAAATACAAAAGTACCCCCAACCTATGCCCGAAATCTTAGAGACAAACTAATACTATACTAAGGTCCTATTAAACCCCTGAACTTATTTTATAAATAATTTTCTGACCCTTTTGGACATACGTGGCACTAACTTATGGGCTCAGTGTGTGTTGACATTTTCTTCAAACTATGTCCACGTAGGCCGAAAAGGGGTATATGATTATTTAGAAAATAAGTTTAGGGAAGTAATAGGACCTTAGTGTGATATAATTGTGTCTCTGTGTTTTCGGGAATAGTTTTTTTTTTTTTTTTTGGGGGGGGGGGGGGTACTTATGCATTTTCCCAAAAGACAAAAAACAACTATTTTAAATATTTTCCCATCATTTAATTCGTAACAGCACTGTATAGGTTACTAAATTAGTCATAACTTTTTACTCAGAATTTGGATTGAAACGAAGTTGATGGCGTTGGAAAGTAGATTCAATTGCCTTTAATTGGATAGGTTATGGCTCATGTAACTCTTAATATTCTAAGAGATATGGTCATTTAAAGTTGACCCAAGTAGAATTTTACATCAAAACTTATTGAAACTTCAAGAACTTATCAACAACTTAAATCCTTAAATTTCAAAAAACAAAATTACGCTAAATAAATCATGATTGGCGTGCGGGTGAACGAATCCAACACTATGGAAGCTTACATGCCTCAAAGAGCTAAGTTCTAGGCGAAATCTTGAATTTCTTGAACGAACACTTTGATCTTTTCCCCTTTCTCCTATTTTCTCTTTTTTTTCTCTTCTTGAACTCTCAACTAAAACTCTAGACGTATATTAGGATTATACAACTGAACCTAATAGGATTACATACCTACAATATTTCTAAAAATGAATTAAATCTGATTGGGTAAGGAAAAGACCAAAATACCCCTCGCTATTTTCCGCTAAGTTTTCGTAACTGGACTACCTAACTTCAAAAAGTCATATCTGATACGCTCAAACTTACTTCTCAAATAAGAAGTAAAGCGGTCGTGTCAAGTAAAGAACCTAACTAATGAGGTTGGGATCGTTCCCACGAGGAAAATAGTTTAGACTTAACTTCAATCTATTATTACTATTGTTCAGTCAATTATTTCCTTGGAAAGCAAAAATGATAAAAGGGGGTTTTCTATTTCTAAATAGATGAAAATAACTAGCGAAATTAAAAGAGACAACTAACAGCTTCAAATGTTGGAGTTTAATCAATTAATAAAAGTAACTAGGATTTACGTGTTCCCCACAGGTTCATAACTTGATAATTCTAACTATAACAACTCTTTCCTAGTATCTTGCATGCAAAGTGATAAGTTATGTATTTCTAAATCCTTGGTCCGGCATCTAGAAAATTTCACTCCCCGCCTTGGTCTGGCTACGTGTGTTGTTATACTAACCCTTACCTTTACCTCATATTAAGCATTGTAATCGATATTTGACTAAGTTATCACCTCGTACCAATCAATACTAGCCTATTAGATAGTAAACACTAAATCTATGTTGATAATTCTTTTCCTATTATCTACCTCCTTGGTCCGGCAAGTAACATTAAGGCGAGTTCTAACGTTGGTCATCCGTTAAAAAGACTTCTAAGTGAAAGAATTATCAATACATGCAAGACACTATTCTAGAATTGTTATTTTAGTTAGGTTTACCTCATTATTCGCCTATAGTTCCCACAACCCTAGTTATGGAGTTTAGTTACCCATAGTCATAATCACAATATTCAAATATGTAATATAAGAATTCATTCACTTACTTCAATGAGAAAGAATAAAATCCAAAATTTCACTTGATTAATCAGCAAAAGTCACCAACAATCAATTACAAAAGTCTCAAAACATTCAAGAATCTCACAAAGAGTCTAAAATATAATCAAGAGTCTAAAAAATAATCAAGAGTCTAACCTCAAAAACGAGGTTTTTCGAACTATTTATAAAAAATTAAAAACCTAATTAAATAAGGACTCTATTTGCTGGAAATTTATCAAAACGCGGCTGGATCGACGAACCTCGCGACGGATCGTCGTGGTCACGACGGGCCGTCATGGACTCCGTCGTCCCATACTTGTGCAATTTCTTTTGTTGCTCTCTTCATTACCCTCGACAGCAGGTATGACGGATCGTCACAGGCACAACGGTCCGTCGAGGGTCTCCGTTCCAAAACACTTGAACTCTTTGAATTTGGTTACTGGGACTACTTCTCTGATCTTCATGACAAACCAGCAGGACGGACCGTCATGGCTACGACGGTCCGTCACGCACTCCGTAACCCCTCACTTGGTCAGAATTCCCCATCTTCCTTCAGCAGCTGCACTACGATGCCACCTACGGACCGTCACGAGCATGACGGACCGTCACGAGCATGACGGACCGTCACGAGCATGACGGACCGTCACAAGCTCCGTAGGTGGTACTTTTCTGTATTTCTTGCTCAAAAACCTCCGCATTCATCTTTTAGACAGATTTTCTGCAAATAAAGAGAAACTTACATAAAAATTAGCACAAAAAGGCTTTTGGACACACTAAACTTAAGGAAAAAATATTAATAATACCGTGAAACCACGGTATATCAATATCTCATCATCCGAACTCGAAACTTAGCAAACTCGATAGCGTTGGAAAAATAATACAAATATCTTACCTAAGGTATATATGGTAGAACACCTAACTCATCCTTTGCTGAGGGTTATGATCGTTTTAAGTTGACCCAAAATTTATAGTTAACTCAACTCTCCGAATTTCAGATTTTTTTGTTATTTCCAATTTAATTTTTTTTATAACTCAAGGTGCTACATATAGTGACTTTAACACTTAAGAAATTTTTAATTTCCTTGGTAAAAGTCTTACTCACTACGAAAAATGATTCGAGTCTTAGTTCAAAAAATTTCTGAGGTGTTACAATTACATTTTTATTAAACACCAAATTGGTAATAGTTTGTTTCTATTTGTTGTGGTGTAACTGTGATGGTATAAAAAGCTTGAGTATAAAACTATAGTACATTGATAGTTACGATATAAGAATAGTTTTTATTATCACCAACATATTAATGGTGTATTTTTTAAAAACATAGAAAATAATATTTTGAAAAAGAAAAAAAATGAAAATCGTGGTATGAATACACATTATATGTGTGGTAAATCACGATTAAATTTTAGTTTAAAATTCTAATCCATATAAATATTATATATGATGGTGTATTTTTTGTTAAAAAACACCAATTTTCGGGATTTATTCCCAAATTCGGATTGGATATGATAGTGTATTGGTATTGTAATTTACTTTGTTATTAAACACGAAATTCATAATAGTTTGTTTGTATTTGTTGTGGTGTAATTGTGATGTATTTACTTGATTATAAAATCAAATTCGTGATTTTATTTTTGTTGATGCATTGGTAAAATTGATATAATATGTATTTTAATTCGTGTATAAATGCCAAAATTTTGTGAATATTTTATTGGTAGATGATTAGTTGTTATATCGATTGTTAATCAATGCCAGATTTCGTTATTAGTATTTTTTTTGTTTATGATCCGGTGTATTTGTACATTTTATGATGTATATAAACATCAAATAACATGTCCTTTTTTGGTTCATCTATTGTACATTAGATAGTATATTTTCTGGTATAATTGACATATATAACCACCAACTAACATGTTAGTTTTTTGGTTCATCTGTTGGTATATTAAATAGTGTATGTGATTTGATGTAATTGATAATGCATTTTGTTGTGTAAATGAAGTATATAAATACCAACTAATGTGTCATTTGTTTGGTTCATCTATTAGAATTTTAGACGGTGTAGGTGATCTGTTGTAATTGTATATATTATGATATGTATAAACACCAACTAACGTGTTAGTTTTTGGTTCATATATTTGTATGTTACATAGTTTATTTTCTGGAGTAATTGATATATATAAACACCAACTTTCTGGTCTAATTGATATATATATATATATATATATATATATATATATATATATATATATATATATATATATATATACACACAAATACACCTAACAAATATCAGTTAATCATTGTATATATGTAACTATTATATATATGTATCGTGTTTGTATGTCTACACAAATTTTGAATTTGTATACAATTGAATCGAATTAAAACATTTATTTTTGTATATCAAATCTCTCTCTCTCGCTTTATATAAAAACAAATTGTACATTGTATTTTTTTTATACATTTGTGTTTGCTTAAAGCGAAAAAGAGAAAAAGTCAAAAGAGAGCTGGACAGGAAAAGATTTGTATTTGTATAATTATAAGTGTATAAGTTAGAGAGGCGAGCCAAAGAGTGACAAGCGAGATTCGAGGGAGAGAGACAAATGACAAAAAGTTATTGCGAATTGGAATTAAATAAACTGTAGCTATAACATTTATTTTGAATTAATAATGTGCTATAATGCATCATTTTTGTGTTTATATATAATTTTTTATATATTAGACCAGAAAGTTGGTGTTTATATATATATATATATATATATATATATATATATATATATATATATATATATATATATATTAGGTGTATTATTATTGTCAGTGCTATTTTATATAAATCAGATGCCTATGATTTATACAAATCAGATGCTCCATAGTAATTTGCTATGGAGGTGAAATAGCAAATTGTAGTTATAAAGTGTAAAATTAACATCTACACACATTTAAGAGGATAAATATCAAATTGTAATCATACTCTTTAAAAATAAACTATTTATAGCATATTAGTATCATCTTATAGCACATCAAGTAATAATATATTAATTAAAAAATGTATATTCAAAAATAAACTATTTATAGCATATTATTATCTTATAGATATTAATTAATGATATATTAATAAAAAAAATATTTTATTATTTAGCTAATAATTATTATGGTTAAATAATTAGTTTCATTTATTCACTTACCTTTTATCAACAAAATATTTTAAATTATTACTGATTAATCAATTACCT
The DNA here is from genome assembly GCA_027705065.1 of Solanum peruvianum. Lineage (NCBI taxonomy): Eukaryota > Viridiplantae > Streptophyta > Magnoliopsida > Solanales > Solanaceae > Solanum > Solanum peruvianum. The sequence continues at coordinate 32,124,681 of JAKWJD010001766.1, forward strand.
TTAAAACTTTTTAATATAAATAATAAATTATTAAATATTAATCAATTACTTTTTAATATTCTTAATATAAATAATAAATTATTATTTATTAAATATTAATTAAACTTTATATTATATAGTTACTTTTTAAAAAACAAAATCTAAAAATTAGGGATTTGATTTTAATTAATTTCATATTATATGATTACCCAATAACTACCCACCCCCATATCAATCAATACTCTTTTATCTTCCCCCAACACACTCAACCTCTCCCCAGGCGTAAAAATCTTACATATTTCCCAAAAATCGCGCATCAAACATCACATAAAAAAAAACGCAGTCACTTTGTCATCTTTCTCAAATCCGCATCTTCCCCAAAATCTCTCATATCAGTTCATCCTAAAAGACAAACTAAAATCTCAGATCCGTTCGCCATTAATTTTATAGACGATGTCGAAGAAAGGTAGTGAGAATCCAAGAAAAAGTAAAAAATTGATCGATGAGGAAGACGACTTTCATGCTCCTTCATTCAATATATTGTCACAATCTCAAACTCAGAAATCGAAGGGGAAAAAATCAAAGTGGCAAAGGAAAGAGGCAAGAAGAGGAAAGGAACAGAAATTATAACATCGTCAGAATCTGATTTTGACTTTGTTGATGTAGTAAAAAATACAAAATCAAAAAAAATCAAAAGGTGTTAAAATTGATCGTTCACCCACGAAATCTTCAAAAAAAGATGCAGAGATTCAAGAAAAAAATAAAACAAAAAAGTTGATAAGGTTAGTAAAAAGTTTATTTCAAAATTGAATTTACAGTGTTGTTTTAGTGTTTTTATTTTTTATATTATTTGTCAATAGTGTACTACATGAATTTTGTATGATTTATTTATCAATTGAGTATTATTTTATTTTTTCAAAAGTCACAGATTTTTTTTTGAATTCGAATGTGTATTTTATTATTATATGAATTGTGTATGAATTGTGGCATGTAGTTGTATAAATTGTCACAATCTCAAACTCAGAAATCGGTAGGGGGAAAAAATCAAAGAGGCAAAGAAAACAGGCAAGAAGAGGAAAGGAAAAGAAATTGTAACATCGTCTGAATCCGATTTTGACTTTGTTGATGTAGTAAAAAATACAAAATTAAGAAAATCAAAAGGCGTTGAAATTGATCGTTCAACAATGAAGTCTTCAAAAAAAAAGATGCAGAGATTCAAGAAAAAAAAACATAAAAAGTTAATAAGGATAGTAAAAAATTTATTTCAAAATTAAATTTACAAATGTGTTGTTTTAGTGTTTTTTATTTTTTTATTATTTGTCAATAGTGTACTACATGAATTTTGTATGATTTATATATCAATTGAGTATTATTTTATTTTTTCAAAAGTCACAGAATATTTTTTGAAATCAAATATGTATTTTATTATTATATGAATTGTATATGAATTGTGTATGAATTGTGGCATATAGTTGGACAATTTGAAACTGAACTGTGACATTTAGTTGTATGAATTGTGTATGAACTATAGCCTATAGGTGTATAAATTGTGTATGAAACTGTGGCATTAATATTGTTTTTTTTTTGTTTGAATATTGTATGAAGTTATTGTATGATTTATGTATGAAATGATTTGTGGTATATAGTTGTATGATTTTTTATATATAGTTTTATAGTATATAAAAATTAATAATTCAGTTTTACAAATTTTATAGGAGAAGAAGGTTCAAAAACATTTATCTTCATGTATCAACATGAATGTGTTCGCTGATTTGTTGACCTTCCTCGGTCAAGATGAGTTCCAACAATTTTTACAAGAAACTCCATTTGGATATTTTTATGATTTACATAACATAAAAATCCAATGTCAATTGTTGCACCATATTTTTCTTCTTGAATCTGAAAATAACAGGGATGACATATTCATTGTCAATGTAAATGGTACAGAGTTACGTTTTGGCTTAAAAGAGTTTGTCGTTGTAACCGATCTAAAATCTGGTCCAATTTTTTATTTTGTTTTTGATCCATCTGTTTCAAATAGATTAATTGCATAAAATTTTGGAGATACGGACAAAGTCCCAAAGTTAAATGTTTACAACAAGTTTAAATTGGAAAACTTTTGGAAAGAAGATGATTGTTTAAAAATCGAAATTCTGTACTTTATTTCGTCATTCCTTACTGCATCATACCCTCAAAAACAACCATTCCCAAGTTATATTTTGATTTAGTAGAGTCTGGCCAGTATGCCACATTTCCATGGGTGAATAAGTGTTTTAATTTAACACTTAAAGCGTGCAGTCAAAAATTCAAAAAAAAAATCTTCGTCATTCAAGTTTAGCCAATTCCATATAGCATTGTAGGTATGGTTTTATGAGTGTTGTAATTCATTTGACAACACAATTGCTATCATGCTTCAGATCGCACACCGTGTATCTTGAACTGGAAGACAACAATTGACATGCTTCAGAACACATGGCAATCAGGTAGATTTTTATTGAATGTAATTAAATTATTTATAAATAATTGTATATTCTGATATTTTTATTTTATATAGCATAAGTTCAGAAATATGATTTTTACTAAAGAATAGTTAAATGTCATGGATGAGATCATTTTAAATCAATCTCTCACTCACCAAGATTCGGAAGAGCAGGGAACATGGGTAAATCAGGGCGTTGAAGTTGAAGAAAAATACGTTGAGTTGAAAGCAAAAATTGTAGAGGTACAAATGAAAATTTACGATAAAAGAATTTCAAAGATTTTAAATTATACATATCAAACTTACTACTATGTTATGAACATGTTAAGGCGGAATTGAAAGAGCTCAAAGCTAATGTTAATTAAAATCACATTTAAATTTGATTCTATAATTATTATATGTTTTGTTTTATTATGCTATTATTGTATTCTTCATATATATAAAAGGTTGACAAGCACATGGTTGAAATAAAGAATTATGTTGATAATTTCACTAAGCTGATAATTGAAGAAATTAGATTATCAAGAGGTCAACAACGGGTATGTAATAAAGTTTGTAATGTGTATGTATGAAAAGTGTATACTTATTGTATGAATTAATCTATTATTTTTTTACAGTAATATAATATTTTTACAGTTTTAAGTTATTTTTTATTTAAATTAATTAGGATGATGTCACTCCAAGTGTTGCACAGTCCGAAGAGATTAGATTGTCAAGAGGTCAATCAACATCAGATGCACAACAACGGGTATGTATCAAAGAGTGTAAAGTTATGTACTGTATAATTGTTATATTAATTCATATATTAGCTTTATAATAAAGAAACTATTTTTACAGTTTTAACTAATTTTTAATTTAGAATGATGTCACTACAAATGTTGCACAGTCTGAAGAGATTAGAATGTCAAGAGGTTAACCAACTCCGGATGCACAACAACGGGTATGTATCAATGTGTATAAGTTTATGTATAAAAACTGTATAATTATTGTATGAATTTATATATTAGCTTTATAATAAAGAATCTATTTTTTACTTTTTTAACTGTTTAATTTAGGATTATGACACTCCAAATATTACACAGTCTGATAAACTTTCAACTGAACAACCTTTGATTATAATGGGTGAATACATTCACATTTCAAACACAGATGGTATGTTATATACAATTTTATGATAATTACGTTCTTTTACAAATTTTATTTTTAGCTAACGAGTTTTTTCTTTTCCAGATGAAGGTCAAAAGTCAACTGCTGAATTTTTCAATGCCAACTTACCTGGATCATCTACTTCAAAACCACCTACTTTGGATGATTATCGTGATTTTACCATGACACAAATCATTGCACTTGATTCAATTTTAAACGCTAACACGACACCAGATGTGCAAACAAGACACATGAATCTTGATAAATATGAATCTTCTCCTTATATTCGACTGTCGAAAGCCGAAAGCAGTTCAAAGAAAATTCCAATTTTTTTCACAATAAAGCATTCATTCGCAAGTCACAATGGATTTGATGTTCTAACTTATATGTTTGACCAATTCAACAAATGGCTTATGAAAGATGATTCAAAAAAGCGTGACAGATATGGATATATATAAATCATACTTTTTTTAATAATATCAAATTTAATACAACAGTTATTGCAATATCACAGAAAATCAGCATATACAAAGGTGAAAAGTACCTTTCATCCTCAAATGGACTTTGGCGTTGTCAAAATTGCAGAAAAAGATTTGTTCCAAATAATGAGTTAACCGGGCAGACCTTGGGAGGATGGGGTAAGACAACTAATTTATTATTAATGTATGAATTATGAATGATATAAATTTGAATTTACAATAAATTTGTATGAAATGTATATGAAAAATGTATATATGGCTATGTTGTGCATATACTCTATGCATTTACTGATTACTATATTACAATGTCTGAAAAAAGCATGTGTTTAATTTTTGTAAACACCTGTTTCGTACAGCACTGTTGACTGTTGGTTTATGGTGTGGATTGATAACATTGAGAAACAGTGGAGACTGTAAGATTATAACATGAGATCAAATACCCCCGATCACGATGTTTGGTCAATGCATTAGAGGATTTAAGCTACTTGCTAACATTACTTGGTACAGAGTTGATGAAGTCATTATCCCTGTCAATGTTTCTAAGAAATGTCATTAGTTTCTGTTGTATTCCGTATCAAGCGTAGATGTCTACATGCTTATGATTCGATGAGTGGAGGAGTTGTTCACAACAAATTAGTGAATGAAGCTATTGATAAAATTACAACAATGATACTATTGTTTCTGGCAAGTACAAGATTTTATGGCAAACGACTTGATTTGTATGCAAACAATATCTCTGAATATCAAAACAACTCTCAATCAGAACCTCTCGAAATCAAATATGAGACAGATGTTCCTCAATAGGAAGAAAGTTCAAAGTATGGAATCTCTATATTATATCTAATTCGTATATTTAGTTAATATAAAAAAAAATTTAATTTGATTGTGGTCTGTACATCTCTCTTTTTGCTAAATATATCAGCAATAGTATTTTTGATTTGTCTGATATTGAAGTAGATGCAACATACCATCGTCAGAGGTATGCAACTTTACTTTGGCACTATGCAAAAGTAAAGAATGAAGACCCTCTATTGCTTTAAACTAAACAGTACGAACCTGCAGCTAAAGCGGCCTTAGCGACCATTAGCGACATAAAACAGAAAGAAATAGGGAGCAATAAGTGACAGTGAAGTTACTGGTAAAGTTGCAAGCAAGTATGGTGGACCTCGCACGCAAAAAGAACAAGTTATGGACATCACCAATTATCTTATTCCAAAAACACTGAATAGGAAATGAAAAAAATTAAATGCACGTTTTGGATTCTTATTGAAATATTTGTTATTTTAACAATATAACAATTTTTGCTATTTTAAATATTTTTTATAATTATTAATTTCTGTTATTTTCAATGTTTTTAAGATTATAACAATTTATGAACATTGTATGAATAACATATTGAACACTTTATGAATGGCAGGACAGTACAATTTATATTTGTAATGTATAAACATTGTATGAATTATGAATGACATATTGAACTTTGACATATGCAACAGAAACAAATGATATATATGAACATTGTATGAATACAACCTGAAGATTTTATGAATGGAAGTATAGTTCAATTATATTTATTATGTATAATTATTGTATGGATTATAAATGTCATATTGAACTTTGATATATGCAAAAGAAACAAATGATATATATGAACATTGTATGAATACTGTATGAACATTGTATGAATACAACCTGAAGATTATATGAATAACAGTATAATTCAATTTATATTTATTATGCGTAAATATTGTATGAATTATGAATGTCATATTGTACTTTGACATATGTAACAAAAACAAATGATATATATATATATATATATATATATATATATATATATATATATATATATATATATATATATATATATATATATATATATATATATATATATATATGTATATATATATATGTATATACATATATATATACATATATATATATGTCAGTGATGACTACTACACTCAATAAAATAAAATGTGTTTTTCACATTCAAAACAACATAATAACAAATTTAATATTATGAAATCAGTATTTTTGCACAGGATAATTTGAACATGTCTTTCTATTGTGTCCAACTTGACGGCATCTACTGCTAGTCATTTTCGTCCTTTTGAATTTCACGTCATCAAACCCCTTCTATCTCTCAAGTTTTGATCTACCCGGTGTTCTCTTTGGACCTGTTGGCAGCATTTTAGGCTCTGAAATATAACTTGGTATATCCCATGTACTCTCGCATGGGATAGGCTCGACAGGAATGGAATAAGCATCTCTGAAATTCTTCAGGCTATAAAAATAGAACAGAAATCTGATACATGCAATATTCTGTATCTTAGAACTACAATTACATGACCACGTGGTATCTCATAATGTTGAAATCTCCTGCAACTACACATCCTTGTGTTCAAGTTTACAATGTACTTCTTTGCTCCTTCAGCTACAGCATGCAGATCAACTGTTGAAGGTATCACCTAATTAAAAGTTAAAATGTGGTATTGTTAATATACAATCAACTAAATATTGATAAGTAAATTACAATTATTTGTTATTCAATACAGTAAAATACATGCCCTCATATTGCAAGACAAAGCAATACTTTTCTGTAGGTAATGATCATATTTTTTTAGATCAGATGTTGTCTTATCAGCCTCCTCATTATGCTTGTGAATCCACCTCTAAATTGTTACCCTCATAAATTCAAGAAGTAAAATTACAGGTAACCTCCTTGCTAACCTGTTAATATTATTCAATGACTTGGCAATGTTTAAAGTCATGGTTCATGTGCGCTTACAATTCGAGTAAGCTCTTGACCATTTGCTATAGCCAATATCAAACAAGTATGGTCGTATGCGCGTATCTATCTGGCCTATTCTTCCCATAATTTTCTCAAACTGTTGTTTTGTATAAAACTTTTGCCAATTTAAAAAATAAAATCTTCAAATCTTCAGTATTTATATTGAAATTCTTCGCCAAATTTACTGACAGATGCCATATGCATGCATAATGTTCGGATTTGGGATATACAGTAGCAGTACCTTTCCATATGCTTTCATTTCTATCTGACATATAACACATATTCTGTCTAACTCCATACACTTCCTTAAACTGTTCAAAACACCAAGACCATAAAGCGTCGTTTTCAGAATCCACTATCGCATACGCCAACGGAAGTATATGACCTGATCAATTTTTTTTAATAAAATAACACACAAATCAAATACAATTATAAAATAATTTATTCTATTACTTAATAGAAAAATTAAATAGGATCAAAAAAGACCTCCCGAATCTATTGTGCTTACAGTTAACATTGTACCACCATACGAACATTTTAATTCTGCCCCATCAACAACTACAATTGGCGAACAATACTCTAAACCTCTAATACAAGCTTCTAATGCAACAAATGCATAGAAGAATTTATCACATTCTTTCTTTCTATTTTCAATAGGGATCCTGGATATGTTTGCTCCAAAATGTACAAATAACCTAAAATTATTACACTTAAAATTTAATGGATACAAAACGAACAATTAATTATTATCAAAAGATACATATTTTATTTATATTTTAAGGATACATACAAAAAGTATATAATTTTCACACATGAACAATACAACAAACTGAACATTTCAGATCATTAATATAACATACTATACTGTCGTTTTTCCATTTAAACAAATAAAAAAAAACTTCTACTGAAGTACACAAATTTCGTACATAAAGTATACAAGAAACAGAAAAGTTCATTTCATTAGGATAACATTCTATATGGACATTTATTTCATTTAAACAATATAAAAAGCATTGAAAAAATATACAAATTTTATACGTAAAGAATACATAAATCAGAACGTACTGTATGGTAACTTTTGAATTTAAACATTTAAAAAAAAATTAAATTCATCCTTTATATGCAAATTAGCCGGTAATCTGGCATATGACTCTGATGGATCTCCGCGCACCAATTTAATTGCTTTTTCTCTAGCCCTTCATGCCTGTATGTACGTCAATGAAACGCTATGCGATTTTAACATATCAACAGATATATCCTTTACAGTGTATACCATAGACAGATCAGCATATTTCTTCATTATCAAGACAGCTACAATGTCAGTTATCCCCTCACACCTTGCATACACTCGATCTCTAACAGAACAAGTGTGTTGAGCATTATACTTTCTAACTTTGAATAAATTTGATTTAGTCAAACTAGATGCCCTCATCATCCAAGAACATGTATCAGAAATACACTTCAGGTGATAACTGTTTCCAAATCAAGAAAATATAAAATTAAATTTCATACAGCAAAAAAAATTCAAAATAAAAAAAATAACTTAAAACAGTAGTGTAAACTTACTTTAGTGCATTACAACGCTCAACACGAAAACTGAACTTTTCAACAAGTCCAACATGCCTCATAACCTCCTTCAGTGTTTCCCTATTGTTATAAACTTGATCCTCAGCAACAAATAGGTTTGAATGGTCACTTATTATATCATCACTACCTTCATTATTCTCATTGATAACTCCTTCTGAATTCATTTCGATTAAACAAATAGAATTATAGGAATATATATCAACGTTATTATTTGTCAAACTAACATCACAATTTATTATATCAATATTAATAACTCTATGACCTTCATTATGCATCTCATGATCTACCAAAGAGATGCACAAAGGATATTTTGAAAAGAAATTCAAATTAACCTTTTTCTGATCTAGAAAAATCTTTACCCCAACATCATTATGAATAGTAATAGGAGGACACATATCGTTAACAATGTATTTTACGTCAATAGAATTTATATTTTCTTCTATATTAAGTTGAATTACTATTGCATTAACTAAACAAATATAGAGAGTAGAACATCATATATGATGCCCTTCATATGAAAATCGACGTATTTTCCTGTTTCACAATATTAAAATAATATTTTAGTAAAATATAATGTATAATTATTATATAATTCATACACAATTCATACACATTTACTATGTGATTCAATTACTTATACACTAATCAGTTCATATAATTCATACACATTTAATTATGTCATTCACTAACTTATACAATACTCCAATTAAAGATACACAATACATTTTAAAAACAAAATTCATACAATAACATATGTTATAATTTAAATAGAAACAAAATATTGTACTATTAAAATTTTTTTTTACACAAATGATACATGTTTCATATATATTTCATTCACTAAAAAAATAAACTTCAGGCTTCATGTACGCTATACAGAACATACTGTTTCTTTCAAAAAAAAATAATTCAAAATGTATTACAGGTAATACAATTAACAAAAAAAATTTAACACTGTTTTAAACATAGAAAACAACAAATCTAAATAAAACCAACGATTTATAATTAAAAGAAACAAATCATACCTAAAAACTAACCGGAAGAATTTCACTTTCCACCATGTTTAACTAAAATTGGCACAAAGTCATCCATTAGAAGTGAAATATGCAGCTATGAAAATAATCTTGAATTCTTAGGGGATAAATGAATTATATGTTGAAAGAAATTTGAAAATAATAGAGAAATTTTGGAATGAAGAATAATTGTAATGTTAATCATTTAATTTATCTACATTTAATTTAACTCAATAAAAAGTTAAACTCTTCAAATTCTCATGCGTGCAACGTTGAATAAATGCAGTAATTATCACTGACAAAAGCCACTTAATTTATGTTGTCAAAATTCTTAATCATTAAAATTAATTACTCATTATCACTTTATCCACTTAATTTTTAATAACATCTCTTTTTAATAAATTATAATTAACAATATAAATACTAATAAAATACTATAGAGTGAGATATTAAATGCTACAAAATGAAATTGAAACTCTAATGCCATAACTTAATAATAATATTACATATAATGATATATACAAAATTTACACTTATAAAGTGCTAATATGATTTTTAGATTTTGTTATTCTTAAAATTTGCTCATTTTAAGAATCTAGCTTTGTTAGCCCATGACCCACTTAAGATTGGGCGGACTAGTATATTTAAGGGAAAATCGTATGAAATAGTAAATTATTAATTCAAATTATATGTAATAATCATATTTTGTTTTAATTGTAATTTGCAACAAACATCCCCTTCTCTTGCCATCTGATTTGGTATAAAATTAGCCATTTTCCATATACAATTAGTCATTTTATACCGTTCGATATAAAATGTATAAAAAGCGTTTGTATTTGTATAAAGTGAGAGAAAAGAGTATATACAAATATAAATATATATATTTTCGTCCTATAACTTATAAATATACAAATTCAAATTTTATTATACAAATTACAATGTACAAATGAATTTATATAAAATTGAAAAATTTATAAAAATTGAATGTTTGTAGAAAATTATACAAATCAAAAGCTCCATAGCAAATATAAAATTTGCTACACAGCGTAATCATGCAAATTATATCTATAATATACAAATATAATTTTTATGTTTGATATATGTGAAAGTTGCTCATTTAAGATGTTTTTAGATAAAGATTCGGCAGCCAATCCTAACTTGTGTATTTTCATAGCCAGAAGAGTTGACAGCTCTAAACAAGCCAATTTTCTCTATTCCATGTTAGTACCAATTAAAACACATATAGCAGAACATTTAACAATTGCTCTAGTGATAATATTGAAAATTAATTGAGACATTTTAATATAAGCAAACACATACATGAAGTCCTACATTCGGGGTTAAATGTTTCCTAAAAAAGATGGATTCGTAATCGGGAAGCCTCGAACATGAGACTTTTTATTAAGGATGAAAAAATATTTATCAGTCCATCACAACTCTTATTACATTTCTTCATTCCCAACTTCACATCCACTCATACAAATTTGCTTTATGAGGAGGAGAGAATCGAATGATATAATGAACGAAATAATAACTTTGAACTTGTTATTTATTTTATATTTTAAACAAACTAAATAAATAAATAAGACGAACAATTCAAAATAAAGGAACTAGATTTTATTTATTAATCAAGATAGACTTTTAAGATCTATGAAGAAGATTACAAGCAACAAGAAACAAGATAGACTTTTAGCAACAAGAAACAAGATAGACTTTTAATCAAGATAGACTTTTAATAATAATTTTATTTTATGTAATATATAGCTCTCACAAAATAATAATAAATCGACTGGCCATATTTTTAATAGCAGTAAGAAATTGTAGCAATGATAAATTATCATGTTTCAATTTCTCATCTTCAACTAATTTATGTGTTGGAAATAAGTTGTCACAGTCGATTATGATATTTGTTGCTTGTGTCAAGGTTTCAAATACACCAACAACATCTCTGTGCTTAAAAAATGCCCTACCAAGAATAATGTATGAATATGCGTTCGCAATATTAGACCCACATGTAACAAGGAGTGTCCATGACACTAAAATAATGATGTGGTAGTTTGGAGTGAGTGCAACAAGGATCATTCCATACACGTAAAGTAAATAAAGCACATGACCTTGTTACCCTGAGTCGATTGGTTATCATTTTCATCAACAAGCATATCATTACTATCATATTCACCGAATATTTCATCACTATTTTGATATTCACGTAAAAAATTATGTAATAAAACGCAAAACTACTATATAGAGTGTTTTGTAAAAGATAAAAGTTTGGTGTAAAATTTCAATTTTCAAAAGATTCCAATCCAAATACTAGAAGAAAAACTAGTATTGGAGAATTTTTAATATTTGTCAAAAACTATTTGTCAAATAATGACAAATTGTATGAATAAACACTATTTACCAAGTTTTACCCAAAATTTTTTTATGAGAAATCTATGGTCAATTGGACTCTTAAAGTAATGAATAAGGATGTTTATGAGGAAAAATCATTGCTCAAGGGAAAAAATCATAACCTGTTAAACATGATTTCTCAAATCTCCACCAGTTGTTGACACCAATTTTAGACCTGCACAATACGAATTAATCATTGAGTTTCTTAAAATTCTAAATGATTTGAAATAATTGACTTTATTAAATTAAAAATATTTTTTCAAGCTTTCTATAGTCTTGTCACTCTTTTATAAATTTTATGATAAATACGTTTTTATATAATCAACTTATTTTCGAAAATTGTATCAAAATGATTTTAGTTTTATTTTAAATGTTTGGTTAATTATTATTAATCTATTAATACTTTATATTTTTCTGAGTTAATTATTTTATTTTAATAAGATTAAAAAACTCGTAAGTTAATTAAATTCATTAGTCTTACTTTATTTATTTTAGCCATATTCCTTAAAAGAAAATTTTGGAACAAAATCAAGTTGGGCCATTATTCTGCCATTCCATCACATATCCAAACACCTCTTAAACTTTTATTTGTTTTTTAATAGCCCCAGCCTACTCCCTAAATCCCATCCAACCTTCTAGTCCATCCCTTTATCCAATTACTCTGTTTTCTTCTTATTCCAGCAACCAGGGAACAAACACGCGCGATCCAAAAAACATGGTATGTGTTGCTTCTTCTCTATCTATAGCGCAGCATACCCAAATCGCTCTTCGCTCCAGCAAGCGACAATAAACGGCAAATAGACGATGTATCTCTCAACTCTCAGTAACAGCATCAGCGTCGAGATCGAGTCACGTTGCTCGCCAAGGACACTCGAGTCAATCCCAGCCGTCCGTCTCCCATTCCTCTTTCCGAATGGGTTGAATATCTCAGAAAAAGGGTATCTGGTGAAAGATTCTCGGAAATCAAATTCAAAAATGGGGCCTTCTTATCAAAATCCTCATTCGATTTCCCCCCAAGAAAAAAAAAATTCTTCCCTAGTCTCCCTCTTTATAACTTTCTATCTTTCTCAGTATAAAGGGGAGAAAAAAAAATATTTTAATTTTGGAAAATCCTTTTGTTGGAAATTTTTGGTCGGAAGTCTTAGAGAAAAATCGAGGATAACCTTAAGAAAATATTAGCTAAGAAATACAGCAAGACGTTGAAAGAAGAGGGTGTCTTGGTTTCGATCGAGACACCACGTTTTTCATTCTATTTGCATCGGTTCATTTGAGATGCGAATTTGTGAAGGAAGTCTCCGGCAACTCATCGTCCCAGGAAAGGTAAAATTCCTTATGATTCTGCCTCTCTCTCTCTCTCCTTTTGTTTCGGTTTATCATTTATTGTCCGCTTCTGCTTATATTTTGTAAAAATGAGAGTTTGCGTCCGTTGTTTCCCTTCCCCACTTTCTAGGATACATATGTTATTCCATTTGATCTAATATGTAAAGCTTAAGTCGTCAGTCTTGTTTGATGATCAAGATGCTTTTAGTTTGAGATGTGTTTTATCTGATTTTCTCTATGTTGATATGCAATACTTCGACCCTTTTCAAAGATAGGAGCAGAATCTTGTTAACTTGGATTTTTTGTGTATGTATGCATCTAAGAGCTTGCCGGTTAGATCGACTCTTAAATAGAATAAGCATATCATTTTTTTTTGTTAACTTCCCTTTACAGTGCAGTAAGAAAAGGGGCAGAACCTTAAATTCTAAATAATTTTTTTGTTGTCCTAGTTTTGAACTACTACATGTTGCTCAAGCATGAGAGTTTCTTGGGGTTTTTTTTTTTTAATGATTAATTGGCTCGTCTTTATTTGCTTTTTAAATGCATGTGCTAATTGGAATATTTTTTATCTGATTTTTTTTTTGGAAAATATATGTATTAATTTTTTCATGACTTGTTAGTTTAAGCTTCTTAAAAATAGCAAAATGTCTTGGCTATGTAATTTTTAAAATTTTATTTTTCTGCTGCACCTTACCAGTAGACTTAAAAGTGGAAATTAAAGGTAAAATGTGACCTTCCTTGTTTGTGTCTTGTCGTTGTTGTCATTCATATGAATTTGAAGCAAGCATGTTGTTGGGAAAACGCGGACAAACACAAAAGTATATATGGTAAAAGTAACGGGAATAAAATGGGAAAATAACGACACCAAGAATTTTACGTGGAAAACCCTTCTGAATAAGGGAAAAAACCACGGGCCAAGAGGAGCAATTGATATTACTATAGTAAGGAATTTTACACTGTGTAGTCACGAATACAACACTCAAAGTGACTACTACACACTCAAAAGGAACAACACTCTTTTGGTTTCCGTCTTACTAAAATATCGCTCACACTCTATTTTTCTTCACAGACTATTTTCTTGTATAGTCTATGGAATACCTCACTTTGCTCTCAAAATGATTTTTCACTCTAACTTGGTGTGTTCTACAAATGAGCAAGAATGCTCTATTTATAGAAGGATAAAACCATGCCTATGTCACTAATGACATATGCAAATATAGCAAAGTCAAGAATGGTTGCAAATCTTACCAATTTGCCAACTACCAAATCTTTCAAAGTCAAGAATGGTTGCAAATCTTACCAATTTGCCAACTACCAAATCTTTTCTTTTCAACTCCAATTACTATTCCTTTTTAACAATTGCTTGTACCAATTGAATAGCTAAAGTTGACAAAAACAATGGGATGGATTCAACAAATCTCCCCCTCCAGTCCCATTTACTGGAAGAAGGTATCTTCAACTTCTTTAGAGAGAGCTCATACCCACAAGTTCTTTGCATAACTCGAACTTGTCTTTCGGTATCATCTTGGTCAGCATATCTGCAGGATTTTCACTTGTGTGAATCTTTTTGACGTGAAATGATTCATTCTCCACTTTCTCACGAATCCAATGATATCTGACGTCAATGTGTTTTGTTCTTGCATGGTACATGGAGTTCTTGCTCAAGTCTATTGCACTCTGGCTGTCACAATAGACAATATACTCCATCTGATTCAAACCAAGCTCTTGAAGAAATCGCTTTAGCCATATCATCTCCTTGCCGGCTTCAGTAGCCGCAATATACTCAGCTTCAGTTGTAGATAGTGCAACACACTTCTGCAACTTTGACTGCCATGATATAGCTCCCCCTGAAAAAGTAAACAAATATCCAGTAGTGGATTTTCTGTTATCAAGGTCACCTGCCATATCAGAATCTGTATAGCCTTTCAAGATTGGATTTGATGCTCCAAAACACAAGCATTCATCTGAGCTTCCTCTAAGATACCTGAGTATCCATTTCACAGCTTCCCAATGATCTTTTCCCGGATTTTCGAGAAATCTACTGACAACACCAACTGCGTGAGCAATATCAGGTCTAGTGCACACCATTGCATACATCAGACTTCCGACGACGGAGGAATATGGAACTTTGGCCATGTTCTCTTTTTCCTCCCTAGCTGTAGGACACATCTTCTTGCTCAACTTCATATGACCAGCAAGAGGTGTACTCACAGGCTTCGCATTATTCATATTGAAGCGCTCCAGTACGCGTTCAATGTACTTCTTCTGGGACAAATAAATCTTCCTTTCATCTCTAAGACGAGTAATTCTCATGCCCAAAATTTGTTTGGCATTACCCAAGTCTTTCATAGAAAAAGACTTACACAACTCTTTCTTCAGATCGTCAATCTTGGAAGTATTCTTGCCCACAATCAACATATCATCCACATACAACAAAAGGATGATGAAATCATTGTCAGAAAATTTTTGTACAAATACGCAATGATCTGAAGAAGTCTTCTTATAGCCTTGCTCCCCCATGACAGATTCAAACTTTTTGTACCACTATCTGGGAGCTTGTTTTAGGCCATAGAGACTCTTTTTGAGTTTGCATACAAAATTTTCTTTACCATCTACTTTGAAGCCCTCAGGTTGTTCCATATAAATCTCTTCTTCTAGGTCACCGTGAAGGAAAGCAGTCTTCACATCCATCTGCTCAATCTCTAAATTAAGACTAGCAGCCAAACCTAGAACTGTGCGAATTGAGGACATTTTCACAACAGGAGAAAATATTTCGTCAAAGTCAATACCTTTCCTTTGACTGAATCCCTTAACAACCAATCTAGCTTTGTACCTGGGCTTCAAGTTGCGTTCTTCAGCTTTAAGTTTGAACACCCACTTGTTCTTCAAAGCTCTCATGCCCTTGGGCAATTTTACCAACTCATAAGTGTGGTTCTCATGCAAAGACTTCATCTCGTCTTGCATGGCTTCAATCCATTGATTCTTGTGCTCATCTTCCATGGCCTCCTCATAACATTCAGGTTCTCCCCCGTCAGTGAGTAACACATACTCATTGGGTGAATAACGGGATGAAGGAAACCGCTGTCTTGTGGACCTTCGAAGCGGAATATTTGATTCGTCCACAACTTCATGAGCAACAGGATCATCAATAACAATATCATTGTTATTATCAACATCAACATGTTGATTCGATACATGATTTGGGCGTCACCATGATTATCAAACCCAACAACATCATGCACACTTGTGTGAGGAACTTCATCATGATGAACTATACCATCAAAACTTGAAGATTCTACCTTCTCCGCTTTGTCAATATCTTCAATTGTTTGATTCTCCATGAAAATAATATCACGGCTTCTCACAAGTTTCTTTTCAATTGGATCATATAGCCTGTAACCAAATTCATCTAGGCCATATCCAATGAAGATGCATTGCCTTGTCTTGGCATCTAACTTTGACCTCTCATCTTTCGGCACATGTACAAAAGCTTTGCAACCAAATACTCTCAAATGGTCATAGGAAACATCCTTTCCATACCAAACACTATTTGGTACATCACTTTGCAAAGCAACAGCAGGAGATAGATTAATAACATGTGCAGCGGTCAATAAAGCCTCACCCCAGAATGAGTTCGGCAACTTTGCTTCAGAAAGCAAACATCTAACTCTTTCCATCAAGGTCCTATTCATCCTCTCAGCCAAGCCATTAAGCTGAGGAGTCTTGGGAGGAGTCTTCTGGTGTCTAATACCTTGATGCTTGCAGTATTCGTCAAATGGTCCACAATATTCACCACCATTATCAGTACGAATACATTTCAGTTTCTTTCCAGTTTCTCTTTCAACTGAAGCCTGAAACTGCTTAAAGACACCTAACACTTGGTCTTTAGTCTTCAAGACATAGACCCAGAGTTTTCTCGAGCAATCATCAATGAAAGTGACAAAGTAAAGTGCACCACCCAATGTCTTTGTCTTCATTGGACCACATAAATCAGAGTGCACTAACTCAAGCAACTCTGTCTTTCTCGAAGGAGGGTAGGACTTAAAGGAAACTCTATTTTGTTTACCAGCCAAGCAGTGCTCACATTTTTCTAATTTAGCACTTTGGAAATTTGACAATAATTTCTTCTTGGCTAGAACATTAAGTCCTTTCTCGCTAATGTGGCTAAGTCTCTTGTGCCATAATGTTGAAGAGCTATCGCTCTCAACTGCATTCACCATATCAACACAAGCAGAGGCCGTAGTCCAGTAGAGACCACGACGTTTGTTACCACGAGCCACAACCAAGGAACCCTTAATGAGCTTCCATTTTCCATCACCGTTGGTACTAACATATCCTTCATCATCTAAGACACCAACAGAAATTAGGTGCAGACGAACATCAGGAGCATGTTTCACATTGTTCAAAACTAGTTTAGTTCCAATACTAGTTTCCAAACAAATTGTACCAATACCAACCACCCTAGAAACAGTCTCATTACCCATACTCAAGGTTCCAAAATCACCAGGAGTGTAGGAAGAGAAAAAATCCTTCCTTGATGTCACATGAGATGCGGCACCAGTGTCCACAACCCAGCTTGACTCATCACAAGCAATATTTATCATGTTTGCATCAAGAACGGTAACAAGATCTTCGGTGGTGACGGTGGCTAGGCAATTTTCATTGCCATCTTGTTTAGTTTCCTCTTTGTTTGTTTTGTTCTCCCTCTTCAACTTCTTGCAGAACTTCTTTGTGTGCCCTTTCATGCCACAATGATAGCACTCAATATCCTTAAGTCTGCCTTTGGATTTGCTCCTATTTTGTTCTCTATGCTGAGAACCACGAGTTTTATTTCTCCCCCTGGGGCCAGTTATCAGGACATCCGACGAAGAGGAACCTTGAGTTTTTCTTCTCATCTCTTCGTTCAAGACACTACTCTTGGCGGAATCCATAGAGATCAAACCATCCGGAGCAGAATTTGACAATGACGTTCTAAATGTTTCCCAAGAATCTGGTAGGGAACCAAGTAGAAGCAAGCCTTGAATTTCTTCATCAAATTTGATGCCCATAGCAGATAATTGGTTCATAATCCCCTGAAAATTATTCAGATGGTCTGTCATTGGAGAACCATCATGATACTTCAAACTCAACATCTGCTTTATTAAGAACATTTTGTTGTTGCCAGTCTTTCGAGCATACAAACTTTCAAGATGCTCCCATAGGGTTCGAGCATGTGTTTCCCCAGAAATATGGTTCAACACATTATCGTCGACCCATTGCCTAATGAATCCACAAACCTGTCTATGCAACAGATTCCACTCTTCATCTGTCATTTTATCAGGCTTTACAGTGGTAAATACTGGTTTATAAAAATTCTTGACATAAAGCAGATCTTCCATTTTCCCCTTCCAAATGGCATAATTAACACCATTCAAAGTAACCATTCTACTTGTGTTGGCTTCCATTGTTTTCCCCAAAAATATAGTTATCGCAAATCAAAGTAAATCTTTTCTGATGTGGAAGTTCAGACTGTGCTGCAACCACAGAGCATACTCAGATAAAACTTGGCTCTGATACCAGTTTGTTGGGAAAACGCGGACAAACACAAAAGTATATATGGTAAAAGTAACGGGAATAAAATGGGAAAATAACGACACCAAGAATTTTACGTGGAAAACCCTTCTGAATAAGGGAAAAAACCACGGGCCAAGAGGAGCAATTGATATTACTATAGTAAGGAATTTTACACTGTGTAGTCACGAATACAACACTCAAAGTGACTACTACACACTCAAAGGAACAACACTCTTTTGGTTTCCGTCTTACTAAAATATCGCTCACACTCTATTTTTCTTCACAGACTATTTTCTTGTATAGTCTATGGAATACCTCACTTTGCTCTCAAAATGATTTTTCACTCTAACTTGGTGTGTTCTACAAATGAGCAAGAATGCTCTATTTATAGAAGGATAAAACCATGCCTATGTCACTAATGACATATGCAAATATAGCAAAGTCAAGAATGGTTGCAAATCTTACCAATTTGCCAACTACCAAATCTTTCAAAGTCAAGAATGGTTGCAAATCTTACCAATTTGCCAACTACCAAATCTTTTCTTTTCAACTCCAATTACTATTCCTTTTTAACAATTGCTTGTACCAATTGAATAGCTAAAGTTGACAAAAACAATGGGATGGATTCAACACATGTTGTATCTTTGGATGTTGAGTGAGTTGAACCCATCTATTTATGCAAAGTAATTGTTTAATCTTTGTTAAGTCACTTTTTGTGTTGAAATTATTGACATTTCTCCCCAACTCCCAAAATCTCGTCTTTCCTCTTTCGTGTCATTTTCAACCTGAGACGGAGTGGGTTAATCGTTTGACTAGTTCTAATACTCGGGCTTAGCATTTAATTGCTACTTTGCTCTCTTTTATGAAGATTTTGGCTTTTGGGACTTTGGTTTGTTTGAGCATAATTGCTATATATTATACAGTCTTGGCATAATTTTAGCATATTTTAATCCTTTTGAATGACCAATGGGTGGTTTTCTTTTTTCTTTTTTTTTCATGTGGAGAGTTTCAAATCTTGCTATACCATTCATGGACGGTCCTTTAAGAATAAATTCTAATCCTTATTGTGTTTCTTTTGTATGTGACCTTTGCATTTGGAGTTGCATTAAAGCCAAATTACGCTATCGAGTCAGCCAGCATTAAAAGCAATGTACAGGCCCAGAAAATTCGAGTCAGCCAGCATTATTATTATTAGATTATTTCCTTTATTATTATTATTATTGTTGTTGTTGTTATTATTATTGTTATTATGATTATTATCATTATTGTTGTTGTTGTTGTTGTTGTTTGTTGTTGTTGTTGTTGTTATTATTATTATTATTATTATTATTATTATTATTATTATTATTATTATTATTATTACGATTATTATTATTATTTTTATAAAATCAAAATCATAAGAATATAATCATAAAGTAAAGAAGACTAAAGAAGTAAATAGAAGAAGAGGATTTTCTCCTTATTCAAGTGTATGTAAGTCTCATATGTATATCATACAATATTGAATGAAGAAACCTATTTATAGAGTGAGAAATCACTTCAAAAGTCACCATATTAAGTATCATAATAAATAGATACATTCTTATCCAAAAAGGTTCATGAAACCTAGTGAATATGGATGGTTGTTCAGGTATCAATATTATGGACTATCCACTCATTCAATGGATTTATAACACTCCCACTTGGATGTCCATAGATAATGTGCCTCGTTAAAACCTTACTAGAAAAAACCCTGTGGGAAAAAATTCTATTGAAGGAAAAAGAGTACACATCTTTTGATACGCACTATTTGTTGCCCCATTAAAAATCTTGCCAGGAAAACCCAGTGAAAAAAAACTTCGGTCAAGGAAAAAAGAGTGCAACGCGTATTATACTCCCCCCTGAGTAAAACATCACTTAATTTCTTGTGTTGATGTCTCCAATCTTCGTACATTGTGGTTGATATATGTTACTTATCTTATACCAAATCTCATTTGGAAGTTTTGTTCTCATAACCATGGTTTAGCTATAATTGGAGGTATACGTTTTCTACTGAACCAATCAGCATTATCAGTATAATTTCATAGTTGGAACTGTGCTCTTGATTTAATAATTGAGCAAACAACCTTACAAAACCAATTTGTAAGTTGACAACAAAACACATGTGACTATCGCATAGATGCATCGATCATATAGCTTCAAATGATCCACATGAGGTGAATGGGCCCATATTCCCCTTTTTATATGTTCCAAAATTTTTTGGGACTTACAATCCCAACCTTAACTGATAGAATGATCATTTTATGAAGAGAACAAGCAACACATGAGAATTCTTGAAGAATCTTTTATTTCTCCATCATATAATCCACATGAATTCTCAATTACATTTGCATCACATTTAAATCAAAATGGTCAACTGATCATGCTAATTGATCTTTATTTCAGTACACTTATAGTTTACTTTTGCATGTGATTCCATCAGCATGCCCATGTTTGTGTGCAACAAACACGAGGAAAAAATGGATAATATTTATAACCCTCTTCGATTGTAATAATTTAAAGATATTAAATCTTTTCATAATTTATAGTCTCAATATATCTTTTCAATTCATCCGTAACTTACAAAAGTTTCTTTTGAGACTTACTACAACCCCAATATTATTCCTATGATAATAGTACAACTCGTTAGAGTTTGCAATTAATTTTGTGTACTATCACATATTCAATGACAGCAGCCGCAGCAACAGCCGCAGCCGCCGCAGCAGCCTACATTGCTCAAACCACAATTGAACCACATCTTTGAGTTGGTAAGCAGCTAACTCTTCTTTCTCCCTAGAGGTCACACCCATAGCATCTACCACTAAACCTTATGGATGTTCATCCATTTTAGTGCCATGGAAAGTGGGAGGCTTCATCCTTATGAAATCTCAAATTCTAGAAGCAGGAGTACTAGCATTAGGTTGGGGTCCAACTCCTTGGTTAGCTTGGGCAACGGAGTGATTGTTTACAACATGAGCTTGAGCGGCCATGAGTTGGGTCAAGTTCATTAGGGCATCCCTCAACTCCACATTAGTCATATCTCTTTTAGCAAAAGGATCTTGAGGCATAGGAGGCACTTGAGTAACTTGAGGTTCTTGGGGTTCCGGAGGCACTTGAGGTTCTTGAACGGAACCTCCTCATTCTCTTCCTCTAGACCAACAATGAGAACTTGGTCAACACGGGGAGGGACCCTCTCATTAGCTACACCTCCCTCCTCTCTTCTAGTGTTTGATCTCCTCGTATTCATGCCATATAAACACAAAGAAAAGAGGTTGAGAAAAGACACCTTATATGACTCAACTCTAAGGCACAACATTAAAATAGAGAAGAAAGTGAAACTTCTATCATCCTATAGCCTCTTGTCCATGGATGTGTCACGACTCACACCAATGACCAAGATACTACTAGATGTGGCTTGTGAGACTTTTAGAACCTAAACTATTTTCCATAACCTTATGCTCTGATACCAAGTCTGTCACGACCCGAAAGTACCCCCTAGAAGTTAGGGAGAACCCTCATTTCGTGACGGGGCATACTTGACCGTTTGGGGTCTTGTACAAGCCCTTTAACTAGCATTCATTACATAAGATATGAAAAGTAGTGCGGAATTAAAACTTTTCACAAATAAATTAATAAAAAATAAATATTTCATAAATACTTAAGAAATCTCATCGTCACAAGCCAAACTTAAGACACGACATATAATATTTTAGGGACACGACCCTTTACATTAAAATCAAATACATTATAAGTCTTTAACTACGATTTTAAGAAAAGGACTATGCCCTCAAATATATGAGGACATACTTTGTCTTGAGAGAAACCTTCCCAAGCTCTTCCTTTTAGCCTTCAACCTTCAAAATGCTTCCAACCTATACTTATAGTATAGAAATGTATTGTTTAGTACAAATAATGTACTGAGTATGGCATATGCAAAAACATGAAAAAGGGATATATTAGTAAAATAACATTTCATGCAATTTAAGTAAAACTTTCAAGAATATAGAAGCAAAACATCATAAGGAACATCATTTAACACATAGAGAAGAATTTCCATAATTTTACACAAAAAGGTAATTTACAAAAACTTCCCAAAACTTAGAGCGAGCTGAAATTTGACACTTACAGTGAACTATTTTGAACCATCACAATGAATCATTCAAAGCATTTAAAATGAATTATTCTATTCTAAATGAGTGAACTTCCAAGGCCAAGCGAAGAGAAAGTGAACTCATTTCCGTAGGAGTTTCCCTACCTCGGGATTATCCTAAGACTCACTAAGGTGAGACATGAAGAAAGTATGCATATGCCTTCTTCAATACAAACCAAAACAATCCTCAAGACTACCCCTTTCGTCTTACTCACCTCGGGAGAATAAGCCCCTCACTCAAGGACAAGACATTAAAATAACACCCAACAAACCACCAACGTCTTCCCTTTCAAAATGCCTACTTAGTGCGATGAGTAGATAGCCTCCCATACCACCACCTACCCTAAGTAGCACATTCTTTTAGAAGGTTTGGCACCAAGACTTCCCTTATGGCATGTCCTACCTAGTGCAATGAGATAAACGTCCCATACCACCACATCCCTAAATAGCTCATTTTTTTAGAGGACTTGGTTCAATCAATTCTTTTGTGGAGGGTTAGCTTAACCGACATAGACCATAAGAGCTACACATGGAATCCCGACATTAATGCCTATCGGATGAGGGATACTCACTTGCCTAGAGTAAGGTCATTATTTTTACTTCTACATGGCTTTCCCAATAGCTACACCTATGCGGACACATAGTTAAGGGATAAGGATATTGATACTAAGTAACTCATTCTCTACTCACGAGGAGTAGCATCTCAAGAGGTACATTGGAATACAACATCTCAACTCATGAAGTGTAACCACCTCTTCTTCATATCCTCTCGGTGCTAGACATAACCCCCACAGATTCTAAACACTTTGAACTATAGGTTAAGGATAGCTACTGAACACCACGTCTAAACTCATGAAGGGAACTCATCCTCCGACCTATCTTAGAAAGCTCTTAGGATGTATTGCGGTTGCTGCTAAAAACTTCATCTCAACTCACGAAGAGTGTTCACCTCAAAACTCCTCTGTTTACTCAATTTAACTTAATACATTCATTAAGTGTGTGTGTGTTTGTGTGTTCTTGTGAGAACATCTTGCATATAAGCATCATTTCATTAACATTAACTTCTATATATGATTTAGACCTACATTCATCAATTTACACACTTTACATACTTCAAAAAGTCATTTACTTTACTTAGGCATAATCTAAGTCAAACATGTTATTCAACTTCACAAAACACAAGACAAGACTCATCTTTAATATCACTTCATTTCATATACCAGACCTTCAAAACCACACTCACAAAACATACTAAGTAATATCAATTCATCAAATAAATACCGCCACCAAGAAGGTGGACCATACCACTCAAGAGCAATTTAAAATAAGAGCTATGCAATATATGAAAATCACCATTTAACCAAGTCATTATCAACTATAATTAATTTCTCAATATTTCGTCTTAGTAAGGACCTTAGGGCAGTAGATAAACCAAATAATCAACATAAGAAAACCAAAGCTCATACGTTACCCAAACATGCTCATTTTACCCATTTCTTAAGCTAAAAGTTTGAAATATGCATATACATGATTTTATCAGGTTTTTAAAATGAAATCATCAATTCATAAAATAATAACCATAGTTAATTCATTAGAACACTTTGACAAGAAGACCCATACTTAAAATCAAAGATAGAAGAAACTTGAGTTTGAAAACCCCTTTTGAAATCTTTTGGAAATAACTCCTTGAATGGAAGAGGGTTCAAGGATGGATACCATACCTCAAATGAAATAAAAATCACTGGATTTTGATGAATAACACTTCCCAACTAGCCCTCCAAGTTCTTGTTGACTTCTATCTTACAAAGAGACTTGAGAGAGAATTCTAAGGGAGAGGGATTCTGGATTTTAGGAAATGAAGTCTAAATTAGTTCTTGGGGTTTGAAATACTTTATTATATCTAACTAACCCTAAAATAAATGTCCTAGGTTCATAAAAGACATGGGGTGAATTTACCAAACTTCACAGGCAAAAGACAACTTTTGCAGGCAGCACAAACGGTTCCCTACAGACGGGCCATTTGTCAACCAACGCCCCATCTATGGGGTGTCGTTGGTTGGTACTGAAGCTCTCAAATGTGAAGGCTTCCATGGAAATACGATGGACCAAGTCGATGGTCCATTTACTGGTGGACTGGCCGTTGATTGGCTCGTCGATTGATCACTGCTTTTTGGCAGTTTTACCAAGTCTTGGGTCCTTCATCTAGGGCCCCTTGTGGGTCCTAAGTGGGGTCGTGCCCGGACATTAAACCACTAATCTAAGTCGTCTAGGTCATAGGAACACCTCACATCAATTTCAAGTAAAACGAACACGTAAAACTCACTCAAACACAACAAGACGCAAGAACACTTTCTAAGGCATATCTTCCGAACGTCATGGACATTCTTGGGCATTTGACCTCCAAACTTCACACACTACCTAAGAAGACTAAATTAACTTATTTTAAAACAAATTTAACTAAATAAACACTCACGAGGATCTAGTTCACCTTAGCTTATTTTTGGGTGTTGCACTCAAGTCCCCATAATTCATGTAGCTAACATAAACAGAAGAAGGATAATATTTTTTAGATGATTCCTCAGTGATTTTATCATAGACTAGTGGATCCACTTAGTAGTTATGGTTTTTTACTGACGGCAAGGTATAGGACGGTTCTCTTGCAACATGAGGTAAGACGTTGTAACATCACTTAGGCTCATAGTGATGGTTGTCAGTTAGAGAATCTCCCACAGAAACTATATTACTTTCTTATATATGTAAAGTTGAGTTTGTTATTGCGTTTTCTTTAACGACCTAAGTTTCTTTTACTATTGTATAAAACTTTCTATATATTAAATGCCTATTCTTGTTGTGTATTGAGTTTATTATCCAGAGTCGAATATCATATATTTGAGTGATTATCTTATCCTTTAATACTTTTGAGTTGAGTAAGTGAGTATTGTTGAGTATTCCTTGAGTTGAGTAAGTTTGAGAAAAGGTAACTATGTTATCATCTTTTATCAAGTATCCAACTTATGTTATGCTTTAGAATTTCCTTACATGCTCTTACATTCCACGTACAGAGCCAATTGGCCTGTATTTTCTCATGATGCAGACATATGTATTCAGGCTCTTCAACAGGAGCATCGTTGATACATCCGAGATTTGAGTTAGCTATGGTGAGCCTCCTTTCTTCCAGAGGATTTCATTTACTTTTGAGTTTAGTTAGGTGGTTGTGGGTCTTGTTCCAGACTCCATCTTTATTAGCTATAGGCTTCATAGATAGTCAGTTTAGTTAAGAAGTCATTATTATTCATTTATATTATTAAATATTTTAAAGACTTAAGTTACCTATTTTATGGCGAGTATAACATATTATTTTATTTAGAGTTTTTCATTTGGGTTAAGTTTTGTATTTAGTTTTATGATTTTTTTTTCTTTTTAAGCTTTTGTATGCTTATGTTAGTCTTCCGCTAAAGGGTTAGCTTGGGAACCAGCAATGATTTTTGAGTGTTGA
Source organism: Solanum peruvianum (assembly GCA_027705065.1). NCBI lineage: Eukaryota > Viridiplantae > Streptophyta > Magnoliopsida > Solanales > Solanaceae > Solanum > Solanum peruvianum. The sequence continues at coordinate 32,151,089 of JAKWJD010001766.1, forward strand.
TTACATCCAGGGTGTAGACTTGGGACGTGACAAACTTTGTATCAGATAACAGAGTTCAAGAGACCTGGAGTGTTTATGAAGTCGTGTCAAGTAGGATCTTATTTATGGTTGTGAGGGCCCCTTTTCTATTAATGAGGGACTACAGACATTTAAGAATAGCTTCCCTTCTTTCATACTCTTAATCATTCAAAAGATCTAAGTCATAGAGATCTATCCAAACTCGTGCGTTCTCATATTCATTTGACTACCCATCATATTAGAGGTGCTTGAAAATTAAAGTTTAAAGATACTTATCGATGAGTTGTTCTTAGCAAGAGTCTTGAGAAAGTCATGAGACTCCATAGGGGCTCGAGAGAAGCCCAAGAAGAAGTTAAGTGTTAAGTTTTAGAGGAATGCACCCATATTCATTTGAATTGTGCATTTGAGATAAAAGTGAGTTGTACTATTTCCTTTAAGCTTCGTTTTGCGGAGGTCCTTCTTAAGAAGTATGCTTAAATCATGGGTATGATTTTCAACCGAAAGAGTAGCATGAGTTATGAGATCATGAGCAGTACCAGTGAAAGAGCCCAAAATTACAGGAATGTACGCACATGTTTAGTAATCCAAGAAAGGGAGATAGTTATGAAACAAGTTATACCACCTAGTAAGTTATTAATGAAGAGTTTTTCCTTATGGGCAGACTAAGAAGTGAGGAGTTGCGGATATTCCATCGTAAGAGGTAAAGTGTATTGTACCTAGAAAGGTAGTTATGATGATGTGTCTATATGTTAGTAATGAACAGGTGTAAGTGGTGAATAAAAGAACAAGAGTATTCATGAAGTGATAGATCTAATATAGATTTATGAATTTTGAATGGATGCCTCATGGTATTCATAGGATGATAGAGTAATTGAGAGATAATGGGCGGTAAATGAGTAAGTAGTAGTTAAGTTGTGAAGTGAAATGTGATGGTAATTCGAGTATGCAGACTGAGAGGTATAGATTGACTAATTGTCATGATGTCCTAGCAGATAAGTGTTTCTATATTGCAATAGTAGTAATGAGGTATGGTATAATAGGTGAGCAATCATATTGACATTCAGATTTAGTAAGGAACATTAAGCTTGAATTTGAGATGAGTGTCATGATCAAAATAATGACAACAGGAGGGTGATAATGTTATTAGTTTTGATATTTGATATGGTAGAGTTGTCATAGTGTAGGTGAGGAATTGAGATGTTGCAGTAATGTATGTGAGTATTACAAGTGAGAGACCCAAACCTTTAGATAAGGGTAGTGAAGTGTGGCTAAATCAAAAGATTAACAAGAGCATTAAGAGAATGTAGTCCATTTAGAGATGATGGAAAAGGTCCATAGCTTTCAAGTGGAAGCTTTAGACCTAAGGAGAAGATAGCGAGATGAGAAATCAAGTCAAATGTTGAGCATTTTTTAAGGAGCTGGCTAGTCGGAGTTCTTGGAGTTGTTAGATTACTAAGCTTGAATATGGTGATAAAGAGTCATATTTTTGGGATGTGATTCCCTATAGAGAGTATGGAATCTAAACTTAAAGATTTGATTTAATCTTGAGAAGACTATTACACACAGACCTTAGTAAGAGCAAACCATTCTATACCCAGTCCAGTCGTGACTCGAGGACGAATAATCCCAAGGGGGAGATATTATAACACCCTAGAAATTCTTTTTCAAACTAAAACTCGAATCGTTCATCGTAGTGAGCGAAATTCTACCAAGGAATTTAAATTTCATAGGTATTAAGGTAATTTCACTAGATTTAGCATCAATAGTTCCAAAAAGAATTAAATTGGAAATGGCAAAATCTAAAATTTTGCAAGTTAAGCTAAGTATGAGTTTTAGGTCAACATCAAATGACCATAACTCCTTGCACATGATGAGATAGGTGTAATATAATATGCCATGATAAATATATTTAAATTATATTTCCAAAGCCACTGAGTTTGCTAAGTTTTGAGTTCGGATGAGTGAGATATGACCTTTTGAAGTTAGGTTGTCCAGTTAAGAAAAGTTAGCCGAAAATACTGAGAGGTATTTTGGTCCCTTCCTAACCCAATCAGATTTAATTAATTTTTAGTGATATTTTAGGGTTCTAATCCTTTTATATTCAGTTTAATAATCCTGATAGACGCCTAGGGATTTAGTTGAGAGTTTAAGAAGAGGTGAGAAGAGAAAATTGGAGGAAAGAGGAAATGATGAAGGCGTTCGTCGACGTTCTTGAGTTTAGTTGCAGATTTTCTCCATGGGATTAATCCTTAAAAGGTATGTAAGCTTCCATTGTGTTGATTTTGTTCACCCACAAGCCAAACATGTTATTTTCAGGATAACTCTTTTTTTGACCTATATTCCTGATTACGAATCAAGAAACCTTTATCACCAAGAGTGAGTTCTTCCTTTCGTGAAATTAGTAAAATAAAACGAATTTGGTCTTGCATAATTTCATTCTCAAAAAGTTTAACGATTCAAGTTCTTGATAGGTGTTCTTGAGGTTCATTATAGATCTTGTCTTGTTGAGTTTTGATGAGTTCTTGAGATGAATGTAATTTTTGGATTGTTTTTTTGAGTGTATTAGTGTTTACTTAGGTTGGTAATTGATTCTAAGTAAAACTTGAGAAAAGAAATCGATTAAAAGTGACTTAGGGTTAGAAAACGAGAGAAGAATTTCACAGAAACCATGCCTGGGAGGCACGAATGCAGTGTGCCCAAATTCACTCTCTAATGTTAAGGGTTGGCGCTCGGAATGCGCCAAGGTCTCCTTCCCCCACTCCTAGTCTGTTGATTGTCCCGTTCGAGCTCATTTAAAGTGTATCTTCACTCTTTTGATTCTAAACACTTTAAACTACTTCTAAACACTTAGAAATCATTCATAACCATGAATTATAACCTTGAATTAATAATTCAAATTCAAGTTAAATTTAAGATTAAGTTTTGAGAGTTCTTCTGAATATTTGAGAGAGTCCTTTTGATTCCTTTTAAGGAGCCTTCTACAACATCTAGTAACTTGTTTCAAGACTCAAGTAAGTGAGCACGAGAGTGACTAGAATTTATTCATGAGTCTACAGTATCACCTATATCCTTCATACTATGAACCATAACTATTGAATTCATAATTCAAATTGAAGAGAGTTATGAGTAGAGTTCAAGAAAGTCTTCGAGTTCAATTATGAATCTTCGAGATCTATCATTGACTTGAACAAAGTTTTGAGGAAATAAGTGAAAGGATGAGAAGATTTGCGTACATGAGTTCCATCTAGTTACTTAGACCTTTGAGTCACATTGAGTTGTTCATGCCCATAACTTCCGCATGATCTCTATAAATTGAGTAATGAGAGGATTAGTATCTCCAAGTTATTTTTCTTGAGTATTGAGTTACTTATTCCTTTTGAGTTTATATTTATAATCATGGGACTATTTCATATAACCCATGAAGTCCTTCAGTTGAATTTTTCATGCTCATGATTCCGCATGAACCCTATAAGTCGAAAAAATCTTGAGATAAGAAGTGTCTTTGAATCCTTGTGTTGAGTAGTTCTTGTTCATAATTTCAGCATGAACCTTCCAAGTTCAAAATCATGAAATTATCCATAAATATGATATCATGAACCTTGAATCCATAATCATATTCAAGGAAAGTCCAGATCAAAGTCAAAGAAGTTAAGAGTTAAGTCTAGAAGTTAAGAAGTAAGTCAAAACAAAGTTTCTTAAATTCTTAAGAGTCTTATTTAACTTCGTTTTAAGGCTCAAGTTTTGAGTTAAAGTAAAGAGTAAAATTTGAAGTCTTTCCTTCAAGAAATATAAGGGAACTCAATATTCACTAAAAGTTGATTTAAGATCAAAATTTTCAAGTTAAGCAAAAAGAGTAAAGATTTGAATTAATTTCTCAAAAGTTATCAGGGAACTAAGTATTCCCTAAGAGTTACAAATGTTCTCTCATTTTGAGAAAGAAAGGAATCTAGACTTCCAAAGGAGCCTTTGGTTAGTTTTTAGTATAGAGGAAACTATGATTTCCATGAGAGATTTTAAAGCTAAGTTTGAGAAATTACGTCAAACCAGAGAAGTAGTTGTTTTTTAAACATATGAGCTAAGTATTTCAGGAGTAGTATTGAGCACCAATACCGGGACGCGGGTTCAGATTAACTCAAGCCCCATAAACAATGTATCCAACTTGGATAGAAGAAGGATTATACTTTTTAAATGATTCGTTAGTGCTTTTAAGCATAAACTAGTGGATCCACTTAGTAATAATGGTTCTATACTGACAGCTAGGTATAGGACCGTCCTCTTGCAATGTGAGGTAAGACGTTGTAACATTGCTTAGGCTTATAGTGATGATTGTTGGTTAGAGAATCTCCCACAGAAACTATGTTACTTTCTTATATAAGAAAAGTTGAGTTTGTTATTGCATTTTCATAAGAACTAAGTTTTTTTTACTATGTTATAAAGCTTTCTATACATTGCATGCCTATTCTTGTTGTATAATGAGTTGATTATCCAGAGTCAAATATCATATACTTGAGTTGAGTATATAATCCTTGAATGTTTCTTAGTTGAGTAAGTGAGTAATGTTGAGTACCTTTAGTATTCCTTGAGTTGAGTAAGTTTGAGAACACGTAAGTATGTTTCTATTTTTTATCAAGTATCAAATACATTCTACGTATTGAGTCAATTGACCCGCATTTTCTCATGATGCAAACACATGTATTCAGGGTCTTCAATAGGAGATTCGTTGATATATCTAATATTGAATTAGTTATGGTGAGCCTCCTTTATTCCGGAGGATTTCATTTACTTTTAGTTTAGTGAGGAGGTCGTGAGTTTTGTCTCAACTTCCATCTTTATTAGTTAGAGGCTTCATAGATAGTTAGTTTAGTTAAGAAGTCATTGTTATTCTTTTATTTTATTAAATGTTTTAAAGACTTAAGTTGCCTATTTTATGGCGAGTTTAATATATTATTTTATTCAGAGTTTTTCATTTGAGTTAAAGGTTTGTATTTCAGTTTGTCGAATTTTGTTCAGTTTTCAAGCTTTTGTATGCTTAATTAGTCTTCCGTTTGTAGTCAGTCAGGATGAGGGTTTGCTTGGGGACCCACAATGAATTTGAGTGTTGGACATGTCAAGAGTGTAGACTCGAGTGATGACAATTACGTTCCAACACACTAACTTGGATCGAATGTCACATTATGCCACATATATGGGATCGAGTGTCACGTCTACCACACTAGCTTGGATCGGGTACCACGTCTGGTACACTAACCGTTTGGGTATGGATTTCATGAGAGAACTATTGACTTGTCATATATGTGTATTTAAGTGATATTGAGAATGTGGAATTGTACATTGCTTCTAAAATTATTTGAGTGAATAGTAACTTTGTATAATTGTATTAATGTGGTGTGCTTGAGTGATGGATATCTTGTTGTTGGATGAACAACGAATGGCTAAGCCCCAAACCGAAATAGGATATGGTAAGTGGAGATCGCGGGTCCAAGTGTTTCCATGTGTTTCTTGAAGAGATGGTGTAAAGATCGGGTTCCGTCATATAGAAAAGCCAATGGGGAAAATTTAGGGTCGGAAAAGTTTTTTGTAGTAACTTTAAATTTACCAATCTAGTCAAGATTTGGACAAATTCAGAGTAATTAAGGTGTAGGGAAATCTAGCAGCAATCGGGTGAATAATTTAAGATTTTTATTGCATAAGTAGTTAGAAAACTCATGAAAGAACCCATATGACTTTACGAAATTGTATTTGGACGAGTAGAACTCCTGGAATCGATCTTAGCATAAAGGGTAGTTTCTGAGCGTCGTGGGTCAGGGGTTTGTTGTGAAATGAGAATGTTGGAATTCTTTAATCATCCCATAGTTTCGTGTAACCCGCCTTGGCAAGGGATTTATTCACTTTGGCAGAGCTGTTACAGCGGGGTGAGGGTTGTTGTGGCGGGCTCGGCGCGACTTAAGGTCATTTATAAACCTCTAAACTTCCTTATTATGATATTTTTAAATTTTTGAGATAAGGAAAGAACTCGAGGCGACTCCTAATTATTTTTCACCATTCTTGAGGATAAATGTAAGCTTTTCACTTTCTGAATCTGTTTTTTGATCCATAGAACGTGATAGAATGGAAAATTAGTGATGGGGAAGGGTTTGGATATATATTTTATCGTGGATATTAAACAAACATATATTGGATACTTGGGATCATGGTATGATATAGGGTCCATAAAATTATCATAATTTTGGGTAATTATAAATTATTTGTTGATTCTCGTGTTATTGTGATTGTTTATAGACCAAGAATAAGCGAAACGAATCCGTAAAGGAAAAGATCAAGTTTCTTAGGGTTTAAAGCTTGTTTCGAGGTAAGTGATGGTTGTGATTCTATGTTTGTGTGATGTATGCATGTTCTTGATTCATAACGATACTTGTATGCATATGAATGTTGGATTATTGATCATACTTGTTGTAAATGAGATAGACGAATGACTATATGCCATGAATCACTTCTTAATTGTATGACTTGAGAGTATACTTGTGTTTCTGATTATGGTGCGTTGATGGATCGGATTTTCACGTTGCGACATAATTAGCTGGGATTAGACTACAATGTTACAACATAAAAATGGGATCAGATTGCCATGTTCCGGCATAACTATGGGATTGATTACCATGTTTCGATATGCTAACAGTTTGTGTTTGGGTTCCATAAGAGGTCCAACTACTTGGCATAATTGTGTGTATTGAGAATTGTGAAGTTGATCGTTATTCGTGAACGTTGATAATATTATGTATATTGATATATATTCATGTAATTATAATGTTGTTTATTTGCTTAAGTTGCACTTTGTGGGATAGTCATGTGATTCTACCAGTACACTGTGATTGTATACTGATTTTGTACTTGCTCTTATATTTGCTGAGTAAATGGCATCTTCAAGAGGATATTGATAGACCTCGCCTAGAATATCAATGATTGTTTCTTCGAATTCAAGGATGAGCCAATTCTTCTGGGCTATTATGGAATTCTTTTTTATTTATGTCCACAATTTTTGGACTTAGACATTGGGTTTTAGTTAATTGATTAGTTCATTATATTGGGGTTTCATCCCTTCTTGCTTAGACTTGTTGAACTTAAGATGTTTTGGTTCATTGTCTTTCAGTTCTAGGCATTACTTTCGGAATGTTAGTTTGTTATTCGTAGACCTTTGTTAAAGTTTATGGGAACTCTATTTATTTCCTTAATATTTGATTTGCTCTGTATCCTTAAATGCTTTAGTTTTTAGATTAGTTTTTTGGGTTGTAGTAATGGTTCTCTCACTGGAGAGTTAGTTTGGGTAACAATTATGACGGTCTGGGTTGTGACAAAGTTGGTATTAGAGCCTAGGTTAATTAATCTCGATGTACCAACATGAGTCTAATAAAGTCTTGCGGAATGGTATGGGGATGACTTTACTTTTCTTTGAGAGGCTATAAGACTTCAGCAAATATCTCTATTTTTCTGATGTATCCTTTCGTGCTATCACTTAATTAAAATTTGTATCTAACCTCTATCACTCTTTTGTCTAAAGAAGGTTAGTACTAGATACAACGACGCCAGGATCGTAGCTCCCGCCAATTCTCTAACGAGTAACCTGTAGCGAGAGGTCGTAGTTAAGCAGGGGTAGATGAAGTGCTAAGGGTAGATGAGCTGGAAGAGTAGCGTCGATTGGGGATGAAGCTCATGTTTGGAATGCTCCTACGAATGAGAACCCTCATGCACATGATGAAGATATTGACATTGGGGAAGTTGAGGAAGTTGGACAAGAGGAAGAGGTTTCAGTGGAGACTTCTGTTGTTCTTCCCATCAATCCACTCAAAAAATTATGTCGTTCTTGAAGGGGTTGGTTTTTCTAGAGTGCTTCCTTTTTTTCTAGCAACTCTAGCTCCCGCTGATCCTTCTATTGTTAACATCACTTCTAAGGTCGGCAGATACGTAGGAACTAATGTTTTCTTCCGTCCTTTGTTGGTTTATGTTATGACTGGTAGTGAGCATGACATGTCATCCAAATTTTTGATGATAAAACCTCTGGTGTTTCTTGGTTATGAGAATGAGGACGCCTATTAGTTTATCTTAGACTTCTATGAGAGGCTTCATAAATTGGGTATTGTTCAACAACATGGAGTTGAGTTTGTGTCCTTCAAGCTTCAAGGTGAGACCAAGCAGTGGTAGAGAGATTATATGGAGTACAGATGTTCTACTTTACCTCCACTTACTTGTATCCATTTTCATGCTCTATTATTAGATAAATATGTGCCTAGAACTTTGAGGGATCGTAAGAAAGATAAATTTATGGATTTGGAACGAGGTGATATGTTTGTGGTTGCTTATGAGGTCAAGTTATATGCTCTGTCTAGATATGGTACTCAATTGGTGACTACTGAGGAAGAGAGGATCTACTTCTTTATTAGGGGAATGAATTCTGAGTTGCAAGTATTATATGTTCATATGACTTCGACATGGAAGAGTTCTAAAGAGGTGCCAAATTATGTTAAGAAGGTGGAATTGTGAGGCAAGACGGTCAGGCTAAGGTGTTGGAAAAAAGGGCCAACACTTCAGGAAACTTTCAAAGTTCTTAATTTAGAGGTTCAGGGAGGCCAACTCTGGCAGCCAAGCCAACACAATCCTCTATGGCTGCTTCTACATGTAACTACTCGGCAACTCCACATAATAATTTTTAGAATAGCTAGGGAGTCGCACCTTCAATGGGCGTCAGAGCATCTTTTGATCTTATTTGCTAAAAGTTTGGAGAACCTGGGATATGAGGAGAGTCTTTCCCTTATCCACGTGTGTTTAATTTCGTACAGAAGTCATCTAAAGCATTGGTGCCCATGGGAAATGATAATAATGGTAGAGGACGTCCACAAGGTGGGTGAGGAGGTAATCGGTGAGGCAATAGAGGTAGAGGAAATGGTAACTTTATGATGATAGGCTCAATATTATGCTTTTAAGAATGAGGTAGAAGCGACTGAAGTGGTGATCACATGTACTATTCTTGTCTGTGATTAGATGGATAGTGTTTTATTTGATCTGGGATATACTTGTTCTTATGTATCCGTGAAATTTGCCTTTGAAATTTATATGATTTTTGATAATCTTGATGCCCCAATTAATGTTTCTGCCCCAGTTGAAGAGTTAGTCACAATTACCCATCTCTATCGTGCTTGTCCTATTTTATTTATGGGATTTCAGACTTGGACTAATTTGGTGATTTTGGATATGACTTTGACATAATCTTAGGCATGACTTGGTTGTACACCTATTATGATGTGCTTAATTGTAATACTAAGTCTGTAACTATAGAAATATTGGAAAGGGAAAAATTAGAGTGGGAAGGGGTGTACAAGCCTAAGTAATCTAAGATTATATCCTAAGTTCGAGATAGTAAATTAGTAAAGTTAGGTTGTTTGGCTTATTAATCTCATATTAGGGATGTTGAGTTTGAGGCTCTATCTATTGACTCTATTCCTTTGGTATCTGAATTTAGTGAAGTGTTTCCCGATGAGTTGCGTGGTATACCTTCGGATATAGATATAAACTTTTGCATTGACTAAAACATGGTACGCGCCCCATTTCCATCCCTCCATATCGCATGGCTCCTGCAGAATTGAGAGAACTTAAGACTCAAATCCTAGAACTTCCTCATAAGAGATTTATTCATCCTAGTGGTTCCCCATGGGGTGCTCCAGTTTTTTTTTGTGAAACATAAGGATGCTAGTTGGAGAATGTGAATAAATTACGGGAAACTAATGAGGGTCACTATTTAAAATGTATCAACCCTTTTGGGAGGATACTACCCTTTAATAAAGAGACCTAATTTGATACTAACGACATTTAAATCGATTAATGATGGCATATTTATTATAATTTAGTAGAGGGATTAGGTTCATAACGAATAATTTTGTTAAGGATGTGCATCTTGTCTATTTGAACATTTATTTGATGTCAAAATTAATAAGGTGTGAAATTTGAACTTATGACGGAAAGACCCTCCTAAAATAATTTAAGCAAATAAACGATGAGTTTTTCATGCATATATTATCCTCACACTTAAGGATGAAATAAGAAGAATATTACCAGCTTTAGAGTACTAAAATCAGCCATTTCCTGCTTCACATAAACATTCAAAGCAAATAGTAAATTTAGTATACTAAAAGATTGGGATTTACACACCTCAAAAAAAAAACATATAGTCATACTTATATTACAACCCATGCTGACATGATCAAATCAGCCCTCAAAATTTCATGTAAATATACAACATATATCATGTACAAGTTCCAAAGTTTATACCAAATATAAATGCATATATGAAAAGGTGATCTTCCTTAAGGCTCTCAAAATCTCCATCTCTAATGACAAGCTTCATGCATCCTCTTAGACATTCCCTACGATTGAAACAACTATTGCTAAGCATATAACTTAGTGGTACAAAAACTATAGGTTCGGAGCACTCAGATTCTCAAAGCTAACTTTCTCAATTCATGAGCATCATAATTGGAACATAATAATAAATGAAGTAAACAATACATATAATACGAGTATCAAATTCGATATTTGAAGATCCAAATGTCAAGAACACTCATAGCACTATTTCCAAGAGATTCAATAATAAGGCTCGCCCAATATATACATCATGTCAACACACAAAGCACAAACATGTATCAAGAAGGACTGACGCCCTTATGAAGAACGGTCAGAGCCCAATAATCAAGAGAACCAACAACCATAGTAAAAATGGCTTTCCAGTTTGTACTTAAAATGGACAAGTTCCATTCTTAAGACGGACTAAAAATCCTAAGTCAAGATCAAAAATGATCTGCATCAAAAGGCATGCCAATAGTGATAAAGTCACAGCCACAGCCACAAAATGGACAACGGCCCAACAAGAGTGCCAAGTGATCAAAAAATCCATAAAAGTGGGCAAGTTACTTAAGTGTCCTTAGTGCCTTAAAGGCTAACAACACGACAATACAAAGTGATAAGAGGTAACCTCGGTACAAACATAAACTTTCAGATAAACCAGCAGGTAAAAAGAGTACAAGTACAAGTTTATACATAAACCTGAGTGCTATAGCAAAGAAACAATCCAACATAACTTAGTGAGTTCAAACCGTAGAACAACCAATGTATCAATGTCCTCAAATTGTTCACGAGTACATACAACCTTAAACATACAATTAAAGAACTTCTTTTATTCTTAGTATGTCAATAGTGTTGACATAAAACAAGATTATCATCACAAGTAAGCTTAGCTTGTACAAATACGACTATGCTCCTAAACAGTATTTCTAGCCTGTCTAGTACATCATGTCGCAACTAGATTTAAAAAAGACAACAACAAAATTAGACTTTATAACCTTCATCAAAGATGTAGATATATATCTTAAAGTTTCAAAACAACAAGAACCACCACGAAGTATATTTTGTACAAAAAGATATATTCAAAACACTAACAATTGTTCATACATGATTTCTAATTTTTAAATCTTGATAGTTCTTGTGATATGTTGCATCCCATATTTCAAATTCATAATAGATAAATTAGAGTTTTACATAAACAAAAAAGTTTTATAAATACAAACTACCTTTCCAAATCATATTTATTCACTGTAAAAAAAGTTCTGTGAAACAATATATGCTTAAAATACCAAAAACTACCCATCTTAGAAATAAATTTTACCACTGACCAAAAAGAAGAGCGTGTCTCGAATTTCAGCCAAAAGGCCAAAGTTTTCCGCTTGTGATTTTGAAAAACAATCTGTTTATATATGTTTCTAAGGTTCTAAGACTTGAGGGAAATTAATTTACTAAAGGATATGTGAAAATATATAATAACAAAAGTGATGTTTATCACTTTTACAATTGTCCTTCAAAGGTGATTCCCAAATAAAAGTGTGCTGCCCAAAATTCATACGTATACACGTATATGTATATACCTGATACCAACACTTTCAATTTATGTATCACTCTAATGACAAAATTATGTAAATACCCCCATACAATACCTTAAATTACGATCATAATTATGTCAAGTAAGTTTGCAAATATCACAAAATTTCAAGATCCCAAAATGATAATAAAACATATTCTAGTAATTAAGCAATGGTGTATCGACATGCTTATGTTTGTCTAGTATTTTAGGGGTGTTAAAAGTAACCTTTGCCTCGAATAGATGATCTCTTTGACCAATCGCAAGGGGAAACAATTTTATCTAAGATTGATTTAATATCTGGTTACGAAGAATTAAAAATTAGATTGTAAGATGTGCCTAAGACAACTTTTACAACTCGTTATGGGAACAATGAGTTTTTGGTTATGTATTTGGTTTGAACAATGCACCTGCAACGTTCATGAGCTTAATGAATGGGGTGTTGAATTCATTTCTTGATTTTTTCGTCATAGTCTTTATTGATGACATTTTGTTTTATTTAAAAAGTGAGGAAGATCACGCCGACCATCTTTGTATTGTTTTGGATATTCTTGGGAAACAAAGGTTGTATGCTAAATTTTCGGAGTGCGAATTTCAGTTGAATTCTGTTGCATTTTTTGGGCATGTAGTTGCAAAAGAAGGGATAATTGTAGATCCTCAAAATATTGAGGCGGTTAAGAATTGTGTTCAGCCTAGTTCTGTTACGGAAGTTAGGAGTTTGTGAGACTCACTAGCTATTAGCATTGCTTTGTGAAGAACTTTGCTTACATTGCCACTCACTCGACTAATTTGGCTAAAAAGGAGATACTATTTGAATGGATTGAAAAGTGTGAGGATAGCCTCCAAAATCTCAAGACTGTCTTGACCACCATACCTATCCTACTATTACGGGTACAAGGTAAGGATTTTATTGTATATTGTGATGCTTCACATTTTGGTTTGAATGTTGTGTTGATGCAGGACAAGAATGTTATAGCTTATGTTGTACGTCGATTAAAGGTGTGTGAGACGAATTATCCAACACATGATTTGGAGTTGGCAGCTATAGTGATTGCTTTTAGGATTTGGTAGCATTACCTCTATGGTGTTAAGTGTGAGGTGTTTACTGTTCATCGTAGTTTGAAGCATGTGTTCGCTAAAAATTATATGAATTTGAGACAACATATATGGATGGAGTTACTTAAAGATTATGATGTAACCATTCAATTGCAATACCATTCGGGTAAAGTTAATGTTGTAGAAGACACTTAGAGTCGGAAAATAGTGAGCATGGGTAGTATAGCTCGCTTGAGCGTGACCAATGACCGTTGGCTAAAGAAATTCAGACATTAGAGTCTAAATTCATGCAATTAGGCATGTTAGAGAAAGGTGGGGTGTTAACTTGCATTAAAGTGAAGGCGACGTTCCTTGATGAGATCAAGGCCAAACAATTTGCAGATGAAAATTTGGAAGAGCTTAGAAAGAAGACTGTGATTTGTAAGGTAGAAGAGACAACTCTTGATGCGAATGGTGTGCTCAATTTTAAAGGGAGAATATGTGTTCCTAAAGTAGATGACTTAATTGAGAAATTGTTGGCGAAGTCTCATGTTTCTCAATATTCTATTCATTTGGGTGTGACCAAGTTGTATCGAGATATGAAGCAAATTTGTTGTTGAACGGGCATGAAGAAATACATACCTGAGTTTGTGTCAAAGTGTCAAAGTTGTCAACAAGTGAAGTATGAACATCAAAGTCCTTAGGGTTTTCTTCAAAGAATGTCAATTTCGGAATGGAAGTGGGAAAGCATACCATGGCATTTGTGGTTGGTCTTCCCAAGACCTTGGGATGTTTGATTCTATTTAGGTAGTGGTTGATAGATTGATTAAATCAACCCATTTTATTCCAGTAAGAATAGATTATAGTGTTGAACAAGTGGCTAAGGTATATGTGAAAGAGTATAATGAGGTTACACAGGATTCCCCTTTCTATCATCTCAGATTGTGGTACCTAATTCACTTCCATGTTTTAGAGGAAATTGGGCGATGAATTGGGCACACAACTCACTTGTACTACATTCTTCCATCCACAGACAAATGAGCATTCAAGTGTAGAAGACATGTTGAGGGCATGTATGACTGATTTATGAGGGAATTGGGATAAATTCATACCCTAATGTGAATTCTCTTATGATAATAGTTATCACTCCAGCATAGATATGGCACCATTTGAGGCACTTTATAGGATGGGATGTAGCTCACCAATATGACAGTTTGTGGCTATCAATGTGAAATCTTTGAGGGTTTATTTAGTGAAAGATGCTCAAGATAAGGTGAGGAGTATTCAAGCTAAGTTTCTAGCAGCCCAGAGTAGATATGAACCATAAGATAAGAGACATGGCATTTCAATCCGGTAAAATGTTCTTCTTAAAGTATCACCCATTAAAGGAGTGATGATATTCGGTAAGAAAGTAAGCGAAGTCCTAGGTGCATTGGTGCGTTTGAGATTTTTGAGTGTGGGGCCAGTATCGATTGGCTTTACCTCCAAATCTACCTAGTGTTTATTTGGTATTTCAAGTGTTCATAGTAAAGAAGTATCATGGTGACGGGGAATATATCATTAAGTGAGACTTAATTGTGTTAGATAAGAACCTCATATATGAGGAGGAACCGATTACAACTCTTGATCGTGATGTGCACAAGTTGAGGACCAAGGAGATTAAGTATGTGATTGTTCAATGGAAGCATCGTCTAATTGAGGAAGCTTGTTGGAAAACCTAGAGGGATGTGCATAATAACTATCCCAATTGTTAGTCAATTCCGGAACTACTTCATTCCTTTAGTATCTTATTTTTCCTATTTTTGTCACACGGGTATGAGTGATGAGTAAATTGGTTTCTATTGTAACGATAGGGTTTCCCGTTACAAAAAAGTTAATGGAGAAAAATTTAAGGGTTGGAAAACTTGTTCATAGTAACTTTGAATTTCCCAACCTAGTCAAGATTTGGAGAAATTCAGAGTCATTAAGGTGTTGGAAAATATGGTAGCAATCGGGTGAATTATTTATTATTTTGATTGCGTGAGTGTTTAGTTAACTTGTAAAAAAATCCTTACGACTTTAAGAATTTGAATTTTGGCGAGTAGAACTCAAGAATCGATTTAACAGAAAGGGTATTTTCTAAGCGTCGTGGGTCAGGGGTATGTTGTGACATGAGAATTTTGGAATTTGTTAATTAGCTCATTGCCTCGCATAACCTACTTAGGCAGGGGATTTTTCCTCTATGGTGGAGCCGCTACAGCGGGGTGAGGGTCACTCTGGCAGGCTCGATGTGAGTTAATGTCGTTAATAACCCTCTAAACGACCTTATTATGCACTTTTTGACTATTTGAGCTAAGGGATGAACATCGGGCGACTCTTTCTCATTTTTCACTATTCTTGAGGATAAAGGTAAGTTTTTCACTCCCCAAACCTATTTATTTTAATCCATGAAACGTAATAGAATGGGATATTAATTATGTGGGAGGGTTCTGATGTTAGATTCTATGGTGAAAACAACCTTATATTGGATACTTGGGATAATGGATATGATCCAGGGTTCATAGTATTGTTATATTTTTAAGTAATTAGTGATTGTTCGTTGATTCCATGTTATTAAGATTGTTTGTAGACCAAGAGCAAGCGGAACAAATCTGGAAAGAAAAGGATCAAGTTTCTTAGGGTTTCAAGCTTGTTTCAAGGTAGGTGATGGTTGTGATTCTATGATTGTGTGATGTATCCATATTCATGCTTCATTATGCTACCTGTATGTTTATGGATGTTTCATTATTGATCACACTTGTTGTAAACGAGATAGACGAATGACTATATGCCATGAATCATTTCTTGATTGTATGACTTAAGAGTAAATTTTTGTTTGTGATTGCAGTGTGTTGATAAGTCAAATTACCATATTCCCAAGTATAACTAACTGGGATCGGCTTCCACGTTTTTGAATAAAAATAGGATCGGATTGTCGTGTTTTGACATAACTATGGGATCAGGTACCATGTTTCAATATGATAAAAATTTGGGTTTTGTTTTCTTGAGAGGACCAACTATTTGACATAATTGTGTATATTGAGAATTGTGAAGTTGATAGTTGTTCATAAATGTTGATAATATTGTGTATGTTGATATAT
The DNA here is from genome assembly GCA_027705065.1 of Solanum peruvianum. Lineage (NCBI taxonomy): Eukaryota > Viridiplantae > Streptophyta > Magnoliopsida > Solanales > Solanaceae > Solanum > Solanum peruvianum. The sequence goes on from JAKWJD010001766.1 coordinate 32,167,217, forward strand.
ATGCATGTGATTATAATATTGTTGACTTGCTTATGTTTCACTTAGTGGGATAGCCATGTGATATTACCGGTACACAATGATTGTGTACTGATTTTGCATTTTATGTTATTTTTATAGAGTACAGGACATCTTCAACCGGCTCTTGGCAGACCTCGCTTAAAAGATCACGGATCGTCACTTGTAATTCAAGGGTTAGCCAATTCTTCAGGACTGTCATGGAATTCTCTTTCGGATATGTCCACCATTTTTGGACTTAGACATTTGTATAGAGTTAGTTTATTAGTTCATTAGATTCGGGTTGCATCTCTTTTTGTTTAGACTCGTTGAACTTTAGATGTTTTGTTAAATTGACTTTCAGGTTCTAGGAACTACTTCCTTAATATTAGTTTAATATTGTTAGACCTTTGTTAGAGTTTATGTGAAATATATTTCTTTTCTTAATATTTCATTTGTTTTGTATCCTTAAATGCTTTAGTTTTTAGATTAATTGCTTGTTTTGGTTGTAGTAGTGGTTCTCCCACCCGAGGATTAGTGTGAGTAACAATCACGACGGTTTGGGTTGTAATAGATGGTCGGTAGTGGTGACTACTAAGTACAGGGGGTGATGATGGGTTGCAAGTGTTAAATAGTTAGGTACTGCTCTGGTAGGTAAATTGTATGGGAATGGTTATAAGCCTTGATAGAGTAAATTATAAGTCAAAGGTTGAGTGGGTTGGTCGAATGAGTAAGGGCGTGCCATGAATGTTAACCAGAATGGTAGTAGTTATTTCTCAAATTCTGTTTAAGAGACCAAACGATTAAGTATGCTCAAGAACGGAGAGAGTAAGGGTTAGAACCTCTAAAGCATTTGGGGAATGATAAAGGTGGAAGAATGAATAGTTTTATCGCATGTTTCTTACTGGTCAATTTCTTATATTATGAGATGGACATCGGGTTAACCGATGATATCTACTAGTACATGTGGTTTGCACTGATACTACTTTTGCTCTGCCTTTTTTGGCATAGTATAATTGCAGGATCAGTGACATTTCATAGGTGTAGACAAAGATAATCTCCAACAACTTTTATTCTTCTTTACGCATGGTGGGTGCTGCATCATTTATGATTTTGTTGTACCATTTTACTCTTAGTAGCTCATGTACCTAGTAAGACTAGATCCCCGAGTGTTAATTACTTTAGAAGTCTCAACTCATGTTTTTGTCAAAACTTTTTGTAAAAATATTTTGGATGTTAATTGTTACTATGTTTTCTAAATTTTCCATATTTTTAAAACATTTGGCAATTGAGGGTTTTCTTACTTAGGCGTTGTAGGTGCCCATACGTCCTATTTGATTGGGTCATGGAAAATTGGTATCAGAGCCCAGGTTACCGGTGTACCTGTACAAGAGCAAATATACAGTCGACTCTTGTGTTGATGTCCACATCTAATCTTTAGGAAGATACAAAGAATCCTAGGAAGTCATCTTGTTCTTTTCTATTTATGTGCAAGTTTTCGCTTGTTTTATGAGTTGAATTGAATTGGTATTTCCCGATTCCAATTGGTATCTCAACAAAGAAAATTGAACATCGTAGTCCTTACTAAAGGGACCCAAGCAAGGTAAATAACAATCTAGAAGATTCCAATTGGTATCTGGCCCTGGGGGTTGTGTAATTTAAAGGATGATCAGTAATGGTAATCCATGGATGAATTAACTAAAAATTTGGACTTGTCACTAAGTTGTGACAGGAAAACGTGAATGTTTACTTAGCCTTTAGTTGTGTCTGCATTAACTGTTGATGTGAAGAATGTGTTTTCTTGAATGCTAAGATATAATTGTGTGCACAATAAATACTTGTGTGAACCTTAATATAGCACCATGATAGACTAAATATTTGAAACTGTTCAAGCAGTGACTGCTTAAGTTTCGTGAACTTATTGTCGAAAACCTCCAAGTTACCCCCGGATAGCCTCAAGTCCTCCTCAACAGTAGCACCAGATAGATGGGGCAGGGACTGGTAGGGAGAGTACCACTGCCCTCGTCATCTCCCCCTCCTTCGTCATCTGCCTCTACAACGGCTTGATTGCTGCTAGCACGACCTATGTTCCTCCTTTTGCTCCCGGAAATTGAAGGTTGATTAATAAAAAAAGTGTTAAAAGGGGATCTATAGGGAGTACCTCATCAGTGTCTAAGAGTGACACCCCTACTCTCTTGCACATAGCATTTTCACAAGTCTAAGAATGAAGAATACCTTTTTGTTTCCCCGATAGAAAACCTTTCATTCTGAAATGATCTGTGCACCCACATTTGGTCCAATGTCCAGTATAAAGCACACCACCACCAAGGCAAGAGGATACGTCACATCGATACGATTTCTTGATGGGTGGATCATCCTTGGTAACTAAGTGTAGATACCTCTTACCATATAGTGACAAGTCAGCGCTGGTGATGCCCTCTGTAGTATCCCAGTGAACATTATTCCCATGTGTAGGCTCTACAAGCGTATCCATCAATAGCCCAAGTCCATCTCCCTCAGATTTTCCTTGTACTTCATGTTGGGAACCTCAGGCAAGTAAGTATATTGTTAGTGAAGGTAGATTTCAAGGGAATATCACTCCCAAAATACAGAGGTAGGGTGGGGATCATCCTAACGAATAGTAGGTAGCATGACATAGAACTCCCTCACCCATGTGGAGCGTATAGTAGGGGGAGCCTGTGTCAGTGGAGCCCAACCAAACTCCATGAGATGGGTATAAACGGTGGCCACCTTTTCCTCTAAACCAAAAAAGTAAAATCCCTCTTGCAGTAAAATTTGTTGTTCCGATGATCATTGTATCTTTCCCGACTCGCGACATCTGGAAACTGAACGAATGGTATATTTTCCCCATTTCCTTTAGCCATAGTAGATCAACTTGAAATTGATATTAGAGGGAGTTAACTATTAGAATTCCATGGGGTTAGAAAAGATTTGGCTAAGAAGAGAAAAAAATCCTGATAAAAATGGCAAGGGGCTAGTGCCCCACAGAATCCCACCAGAGAGGAATGAGGGAGGTCTCTACTACGAAATGAACGCTACCAGATTGGCCTTCATCTAGGACAAACACCAAGCGATGTCATGGCGTCCCTTCGTCACAAAAACCTCATTTTGATAGAATTTCAGTAGATTAGAGTCTATAAAGTACCCTAGAACCTAATTATGCAATTATTTTGGCAAAAATAACTCCTAAATGACGTCCAATTCCTATTTTTACACCAAAAATACCTTTCAATTTCCCCCACCCCTTTCATTATCATTTCAACTATATTTTCACAAAATCCTTATGCCTAGAACGTTGTTGAGATGTTGGGAACGTAAGAAAAGTGTTCATGCTACGTTGTTCTACCAAATCAAGCAAACGATGTTCATTTTTGAAAAAATACACCAGGAACCCGTTTTAATCAATTGTTTAATGTCATACAATCATTGTTAAGTAAGAGTTGAAGTAATAGAATGATTAACAAGAATATTACCTTCATTTCGACGCTCACAGCAAAGTAGCTGAGAGAGTTATTGAAATTGAAGAGGAGGAAATTGGGAAACTATTCCTCTTCCCCCCCCCCTTTATTGTTTCTGATCTCCATCTACAATGGGGAGCCTATCGCTTTATCGGGACCAAACTGTATAATTGGGCATGTTTGTTTTCTCCGGATGTTGCCTCATTTCCCTAACCAATTCCTTGGGTATAAAACCCTTCCGGAGTTAGATTAGAAAAATCTCAATCATTCATTTTTTCGTAGTAGTTTGATCCGCTAGTTTGGAAAGTACTTCAAATAGAACTCATAGTTGTCCCTTTGCTAGTCGTTTTGGGACGAACGAGGAGTCAATTCGTATTTATTGTAATGAGTCTATTCATCATTATTTAGTAAACGAAAATGTCAACGGAAAACTGTGCCATCATCCTCCCATAACGGTCCACTTGTCCCTAGAACGACAGTGCCAAAGTGGCAGATTTTGAGCCAATGCGGGAATGACGAGACATAAATAAAATAATGTGAAGTCCTCATAGCACCCTTTTTTCAAAACACCAAAAATAAGCGAGGATTACCCCAAAAAAACCTGCAAAAGCTTCCCTAAGCTTGGCAAAAGAAAGAGGAAGAGATTTCTAAGTGCAACAACGATGATAGCTTGAAAATTCTTGGACAAATCCACCATCATGAGGTCCTGAAACAAGAAAGGGATCCAAAATTCCCTGCAGATGCTTGGCACCCAGGTAGGATAGTTTTATTAATTGAGTAGTAGTAAATTTGTAATTCACGCATAGTATACTAGTGATTGATGGTAATATTCATGCGTAGATTTTTGTGCATCGAAAAAGGAATAGTCGTACATATAATCTTAGTTATTCCATCTGGGTTGTACCTTAGGGGGAAGACTAATCTCGTGAATCAATGAAGGTCATGGTTTATTATTGTTGTGTTATGTATGTTAGAAATTACTTCTTTGTAGTGCATGATTATGAGAATATTTCACTATTGATCTTGCCTAATGTAAATGAGTATAAATATATGATTGTGTGCCATAAATAAACACTTGATCGTATGATTATGAGAATGTACATTGTTATAGTGATTGTAATTGTTGAAAGGATCAAGTGTTACCCAACACACAAACTTTGATTGAGTGCCACGTTCTGGCGCATATATGGGATTGGGTGTCAATTCTTACACACTAACTTGGATTGGATACCATGTTTCAGTACAATAACAATTTGGGTATGGGTTCCATAAGAAAACTATTGAATTGTCATATATGTGTAGTTATGTGATATTGAGAATGTGGATTTGTACATTGCTTATGGAATTGTTTGACTGGATCATAATTCTATATAATTGTATTAATTTGGTATGCTTGTGTGATGGATATCTTGTTGTTGAATGAACAACGAATGGCCAGGCCCCAAACCGGAATAAGATATGGTAAGTGGAGACCGAGGGTCTGGGTGTTTCTACGTGTTACTCAAAGACGTGGTCGGTATTAGTGAGTACTAAGTACATGGGGTGATGATGGGTTTCAAGTGTTAAGTATTAGGTACTGCTCTGGTTGGGGAATTGTATGGGATCAGGTATAAGCCTTCATAGAGTGAATTATAAGTTAAGGGTTGAGTGGTTGGTGGAATGAGTAAGGGCTTGCCGTGAATATTGACGGGAATGGTAATAGTTATTTTCGGCATTCCATTTAAGGGACAGAACGATTAAGTACGCTCAAGAACGAAGCGAGTAAGGGTTAGAACCTCTAGAGCATTTGGGGAAATTATACAGGTGGAGATATGAATAGTCTTGTTGCATGTTTTTACTGATCAAGTTCTTATATTATGCGGTAGGGGTTGGGTTGACCGATGATGCCTACCAGTACGTATGGTTGTACTGATACTACTCTTGTTATGTATTTCAATAGTGAAGATGAAGAAATCTCGAACAACTTATACTCTTATTTCCACATGGTGGGAGCTGTGTCATTTATGATTTTTTTGTACCTTGTACTATTGGTAGCTCTTGTACCCGTTTAGCCTAGATTCCTGAGGATGCTAATTACTACTTTACAAGTCTTAATTCATGTTGTTGTCAAAACCCTTATTTTTTAAAAATCTTTTGGATGCTAATTGTTCTTCAATTTTCTAAATTTTCTACATTTTAAAAACATTTGGGAATTGAGGGTTCTCCTACTTGGGTGTTAGAGTACGTGCTCGCATGGCCCAGTGAGTTGGGTCGTGTCAAGAAGATATACTGAAACTATAATATGAACCTCCTCAAGGATTTTGCGATTCTCATAATGACTTGATTATATTTATTGTAGTGAAAAATACTATTATATTTTGTTACTTTTATGATGTTGAGAAAAATAGTTAGAGATATTTGGAAATTTACAGAGCTCCAATTGCTAATGACATTTATATTTACGTAGAAAGCCTCTACTTATGCTAAAATAATAATAAAAATATTTCATCTTATTATTAAGTTTGGACTTGTGATCTTATATTTTTCCTTTGATTTGCTTGTTATTCTATCCAAGTTAAAATACATTTTTTTCTTTTTAAGTCGCTCCAAATTAATATTATTGCTATCTATAATATTCTTAGGCTTTATGTATGTTAAAACGTACTTTTTCAAAAAGAAAAATGGTTTATAACGTATGTGGTATCATATTACATGAAGTTCACAAAAAGATTCTTCTAAAATGGTAATAATTTATATTTTTCTTTTTGTCTAATAATTAAGAATTTCAAATTTGAATTGAATAAAATATTTCATGTGACATGGAACGTCAATTAGGAGAAAAAAATCTTTTGTAATATTCAATATATTTTGAAGATAATAAAAATAAAATTTTGAGTGATTTTATAAAAAAAATTTAAAATTCAATAATTTCATAAACATAAATAACTATTCAAGGAATTAACTCAAAGACTCCTTGAATATAAAGGCATTACTCATTTACTTAAATAGAGAATTAATTGATTATCTTGAAATTAATAATTATTCTTATTACTCTAGAAATATTCTCATAATTATTATTTGGAAAATCAATTTAATTCAAACAAAAATATGTATCTCAACATATTAATAAAAATTATACTAAAAAAAACAAAAGAAAAGAACCGAGGGGACATACTTAGTGAGTATTTGATCATGTACATTAATATTTTTTACGTTATCTCTTCCATCACTGCAAAGAATCATGAGGTGAATTTTACATAAAAGAGAGGAAAAATTAAATTACAGACATGACTATAACTTTATCATTCTATTATTTAGAACTATACGAAATATCTCTTGAATTGTAATGTAATGTTTGAAATATGAAAACCAAGACTTGAGAGTCTCCAAATGAAAAAATAAATACAAATTATACACGTACTTAAAATCTTTAGAATTTTAAACTTGAGTACAAGAAAAAAAAAATGCGGCATTCTTGTTGAAACAAATTCCTCACTCAAATAACTCTAGATAATTATGTACAACTCACTAACTTGTTGTTCACTAGGTTATGAATCGTTAGAAAAAAATTATAAAATTTTGATGAAAGTTAACATTTCAAGTAGGCCCATAAGAACTTGAATTTTCACTTTAAGCATAGACAATGAATAATGAAATGAGATTAAAAATATCGCTGATCTTTTACAATCTTAGTAGGAAGAGTTTATCAATATAAGCAGCTATTTAGCTACATCTTAGATTACTTGAAGAAATTATTATTTGAATTTTGAAATCGTTGAATTGAGTAATGATATAAATGGCAAATATTTTACTACAATTTGATAGAAGAAGTGAGGAACAAATTAGCATTGTTAGATTTGTTATGAATTTTTATACATAAAAATGATTTGTGTAGTGAAAAAATATATTTGAAATAAAAGTTGGATTTAATTTTAATGTAGAAACCTCTTCCTGTGCTAAAAAAAATTGCATTACTTGTCACTTATCACAAATTAAAATTTGAACTTGTGACCTTTTTCTAAAAAATAAAATAACATAATTTGCTTGGTATTTAATTCTATAAAGTTAATAACATTGTTTTTTTTTTTCTTTTTTCGAGTTATTCCAAATGAACCAAATATTATATTTTTTTCTTTTATATTAGGTTTTATGCATGTCAATGTATATATTCTCAAATGTTTTTTTAAAAAAAAGAAATACTCAAAAGGTAATATTTTATATTCATTCTCTTTTCAAATTTTAATTGAATGAAGTGTTTAATGTGACATGGCATTTCAACTAAAAGAGAATAATTTTTTTGTTTAGCATTTTTTAGGAAAAAAATAATTGAGTGATTTTTATAATTACAAAAAATCGAATATAGTTTTAATAAATAGATAATTTTTTATATATAAATGACTATTTAATAAATTAATTCCATTATAACATTACTTGTCTATAATGTTTGATATATGTGAGCTAGCTAATCTTTGTAGAGAGCTAAGGTTCAAGAGAGTCTACACAAATAGAAAAAACCTTATTCATTTGCTCTTATAGATTATTAATTTGTATAATTTTGAATATATAAATTCAATTATTTTTAATTTAAATAAGTTTATCTTATAATCCTTTTTAGTTTGTTTTATAAAGAATGTTGTTTTTTTCGACAAGTGATCTTTAACTTGAACTTTTTCAATTGGTATATCAGCTAAAATTGTATTTTAGTAAGTTATACATAACTTTAATTTAGCACCATATATATACATAATTAAAAAAAATTATATACTTCATTAAATTTCCTATTAAGTCAATTCAAAAAAATAAAAAGTTATTTTGGATCAGATCAACTTAATTTAAATTTATTCAAATGTAAATGTTTTAATACAAGTATATTAAGTCAAATAAAACATTTAATGAAGAAAAATTTAGCCTACTTATAAAGCCTGCAAATTTTTAGTTTGACTCACTCAGTTTTTTCAGCCTCGACATACAATATAAGTATGATACCTATGAGAAAAATCCCTACACTTCCTCAAGATCTAATTGTTGAAATATTTCTATGGCTTCCCATTATGTGATTGATACATTTTAGGTGTGTTTCCAAAAAATTTTATGCTCTTGTGTTGGATTCAGATTTTAGTCATTGCGATGGTGGAACGTGATTCATTATGGGGAAAGCTGAAGATCTATATGCTATAGACCTAAACGAATTTGGAAATACATCTAGATGGGTCAAGTATAAAATGTATTAAATGAATTATGGATATGACCCACAAACTATTTACCATATTAATTATTATTAATAATATTTTCATCAACTAGATACTCTTAGTTACCGAATATTTCAAGGTTTTCATTTAAATTTTACGGAAGAAGTTGAAATAATCTCAATTCTCAAAACGACCTAGGGGGTCGTTAGAAACGAGAATCAAAACACTGATATAAATGAGTTTTTTCAGAGTATAAAGGTTATATTTTGAAGTTACAAGTAATATGATATATTTTATAAACATAGACTCTTATATGAATGTGTTTTTTTCTCTATGTTCTTTATTTATATTTTATTGTATAAACATAGAGGTATTTTAGAGAATTTAATATGGGAGATATATCATAAAATTGGAAGGAGAAAAATAAAATAAGTATAAATGATAGGTTGAGAGTAAATAATAGATAGAGACTAAAGTGACAGAAGAAAATGGAATATATATTGTCAACATAGACTCTAATATGAATGGATCTTTTTCTCCTGTATCCTTTTTATCTTATTTTATTGTAGAAAAAAAATGATAAAGCATTTTATAGAGAAAATTGAATGTGAGAGATATTTCATAAAATAGGAAGGCGATAAAATAAAATCAGCATAAAATGATAGGTTGGAGTAAACATTATATAGAGACTAAAGTGACAAAAGAAAATGGAAAATGAAAAAAAATGTAGAGAGGAATAAGTAAAAGGAAAGAAAAAAAATTCATATAATATGCTTGAAATTTAAGTTTAATTTTCTATTAATGATTCATTTAGTTTGTTCCATGTATAGTTTTGAAACTAAGTTGATATAGAAAAATGACAAACTGATCAAATGGGAAGAAATGTTATGTGGAGAAAAAAAAAATTATTTTCTATTAGCATGGAAGGAAAGGAAAATGGAGCGAAAAATAAAAAGTAGATATATATATGAAAAAATTTGTGACTCGAACTTTGAAATTTTCAATATGGTTGTATTATTTTATTTTTATTTTCAAATTATGTATTTTTAGTTTATTTTAATTGTCCATGTATATTTCAAAATTATTTCATAATTTCCCAAAATTGATACAGAGTAATAAAAAATTAATAATATTGTAAGAGTTATTACTTTAAAAATCTTTAAATGAGGAGAAAAGAAAAGAATGATCTTTATTTAAGAGAAATTTGAGTTAAGAAAGTTGTCACCAATTATATTATTCGTAGTGTAATTACAAATTATATAAGGTAAATGGAACGAAAATGAAAAAAAAAAAACCTCTTTGATAACGATAAAAAAAATACAATTTCAAATAGATCAAGATCCATTTTCGAGTCATTTCTTGGTGAACATGATATGCCATAATTTTTTTGTAACGACCTGTTTAGTCGTTTTGAGCAGCAGATTTTATTTCTGGAAAAACTGGATGGGACGAGAGATGTCACGACGGACCGTCGTGGTCACGACGGACCGTCGTGGTCACGACGGCCCGTCAAGGAGGTTTCGTCCCATGACACTTAGAATTCTGAAATTGGGTACTGAAAATCGACTCTCTGACCGTCATGACGGAGGTGCAGGACGGACCGTCACAGGTGTGACGGACCGTCACAGACCCTTGGTGGAAAATTGGGGTTCTGGCCATTACGACGACCTGCGTGACGGACCGTCACAGGCACGACGGCCCGTCACAGGTTGCGTAATCCCAGTTGGAGTCGGATTTCTGGTTAAGTTTTAAGGGACGTTTTGGACTATTCTTTCCTTTATTATAGATTTCGTGGGTTTATATTAATAACTCAAATTCTTGAGGGATAAAAGAGGTAACTTTGGATTAATTAGTGGGGTATTATTGTCATCTTTTACACTTAATTATATGTTAATTAGGGTAAGAGAAAGAGGGTTTGAATAAGAAAATAGAAAGAACAAGAGAGAGAGGGAATTGAACGAGAAAGAGAGAAAATGAAGAGGATAGCAAAGCTTTGGAGAAAATTCTTGCTTGATCAATTCTTCGGTGGAGGTAGGTTATGGTTATTTTATGATATTCGTAGTAAACTCTTAATAGCGAATGATATGTGTTAGTAATATTGTAAACCCTTCTATATGCTTAATTGTATGCTTGCATGAATATGAATATGAAATTGTGAATAAATAAGCATGATGAAGCTATTGAATCCCAAATCTTGAAAAGAAACCCTAATCTACTTTGTTAATGATGATGCCTTGGTATAAAAGAAGGCTTGATGAACGAAAGTGGTGAGATTAGGGGATCGGGTGCCACGTTCCGGTACCAGGATAGAATGAGGATCGGAGTGTCACGTTCCGATACCAGGATAGAATGAGGATCGGAGTGTCACGTTCCGACACCAGGATAGTGTATGGATCGGGTGCCACGTTCCGGTACCAGGATAGAATGAGGATCGGAGTGTCACGTTCCGACACCAGGATAGTATATGGATCGGGTGCCACGTTTCGGTACCAGGATAGTATATGAGGATCGGAGTGTCACGTTCCGACACCAGGATAGTAGATGGAGCGGAGTGTCACGTACCGACACGAGGGGAATAAAGATAACGAATCTTGAAATATGTTAATGAATTCAATCTAATGAATCTAATTCCCAAATGAGTATGATATTGAGGCTTGAGTCCTCATGGATGAACTTGTTAGTACTTATTGATGATTTTAGTACTTGTTGTTGCTAAATGTTGAGTATTATAGTTGATTTATGATATTACTTGATGTATGTTGTTTTCTATTTTGAGTTGGCCGATGATATCTACTCAGTACTTGTGGTTGTACTGACCCCCTACTTTTATGTTTTCTTCTTTGTTATTTGTGGAATGCAGCAAACGTTCCGTCAACTTCAACTCAACAGTAGATCTAGCCAGTCTTCACGACCTTCGGAAATTCAGGGTGAGCTAATGCGTCTAGCTTGGACTGGATCTTCTTCTTCAAGTCTTGATGCCTTGAACTTCCGGCATGGACTAGCTTTTATTTGTTTTAGCTTCTTAGACGTTTTTAGTTTAGTAATTTGAGGATAGATGTTCTTGTGATGATGACTTCCAGATTTTGGGGATAATAATAATAGTTTTGAATTGTTTTATAAATGAGTTTAAGTCTTCCGCATTATTTTCTGTTGATATATCTTGAAATGTTAAGGTTTAGATGGGTTGGTTCGCTCACATAGGAGGGTAAATGTGGGTGCCAGTCGCGTCCCCGATTTGGGTCGTGACAAACTTGGTATCAGAGCCTTAGGTTCATTGGTCTCATCACACAAGAACGAGTCTGGTAGAGTCTTAAGGAACGGTAGGGGGACGCCTTTACTTTTCTTTGAGAGGCTATAAGACTTTAGGAAAATTCCATTCTTTCATTCTTCTTTCGTGCTACTACTTGAGTCCAATTGGTATCTAGGTGATACAAATTGGTATCTGACCATCTTCATTCTATTTCGCAGATATTTAGAACTAGAGCAACGACCGCACCAGCAGCAACAACGACAAGACAAGAAACATCTGAGCCAGCCACTGGGGCTGTGGCTCGAGGAAGAACAGTGGCAAGAGGCCGTGGTAGAGGCCGTGGGAGGACGTCCTCTAGAGGAAGAGGACGAGCACCTAGTCCATCTGATGCTAGGGCAGTAACTCCTCCACCGACTGAGGAGGTAGTAAGAGAGGGTGAGGAAGGGGAAACTGAACAAGAGCAGAATGAGGAATTGCCACCCCAACCTACCCCAGAGATGATCAATCAGGTTCTTGCTTATCTTAGCGGGTTATCTGATCACGGTCAGGCACCTCCAGTGGTTTCTGCACCAACACCTCCGGTTTCAGAGGTACGACATGCGGCTACTATGGCTCCCCGCATGGATGCCTCATTGGAGATAGGCACATTTCCACGTCTGACTACTGGACCGTTAATGACAAACGATCAGCACAAACTTTTCAGTAAGTTCTTGAAATTGAAACCTCCAGTCTTCAAGGGTGCAGAATCTGAAGATGCTTATGATTTTCTGGTTGATTGTCATGAGCTACTACACAAGATGGGGATAGTAGAACGGTTTGACGTTGAGTTCGTAAGCTATCAGTTTCAAGGGAACGCCAAAATGTGGTGGCGATCACATGTCGAGTGTCAACCGACAGAGGCCACACCTATGACTTGGGCATCCTTTTCTACCCTGTTTATGGAGAAGTATATCCCAAGGACTTTGAGAGATAGAAAAAGGGATGAGTTCTTGAGTCTCGAGCAAGGTAGGATGACGGTTAACGCATATGAGGGTAATTTTCGTGCTTTATCAAGGTATGCCACCCAACTTTGTTTCAGTCCACAAGAGCGGATTCGCCGTTTTGTGAAGGGGTTGAGGTCAGAATTGCGGATTTCAGCCTTACAGATAGCGGCTACGGCAACATCCTTCCAAGAGGTGGTAGATTTTGTGATAGAAGTGGAAGGAGTGAAGCCAGATGACTTCACCACGACATCGATATCAAAAAGGTTTCGAAGGGGAGGTGAGTTCAACGGTTCGTATACTAGAGGACAGAGTTCTGGAGGCTACTCAGTTCGACAAATTCAGTCTTCACTACAGACTGTAGTTGGGGGTCCACCTCAGACCGGTCAACATTTCTCTGAGGGGCCGATGCGTGAACCCAGAGAATGTTATGGATGTGGGGAGATTGGACACATTAAGAGGTATTGTCCAAATCAGAGTTACAGAACCCCACTAGCTAGAGGTAGGGGTGGTCATGGTAGAGGCCGTTTTTCTGGAGGACGTGGTGGTCGAGGTAATGGTGGTCACCACAACGGCAGAGGTGATGGGCAAACTGGAGCCACTACGACACAACATGGTATGGGCAACGGACAGACTGGTGATAGGGCCCATTGTTATGCTTTCCCTGGGAGATCTGAAGCAGAGGCGTCTGATGCTGTTATCACAGGTAATATTTTGATTTGTGATTGCATGGCATCTGTATTATTTGACCCTGGCTCCACGTTTTCATATGTATCTTCATCATTTGCTAATGGTCTAAATTTACATTGTGAATTACTTGACATGCCTATTCGTGTTTCTACTCCGGTGGGTGAGTCTGTGGTAGTTGAAAAGGTATATAGGTCTTGTTTGGTGAATTTTGTGGGGAGCAACACTTATGTAGATTTGGTTATCCTAGAAATGGTTGATTTTGATGTAATTCTGGGCATGACTTGGCTTTCTCCGCAATTTGCGATCTTGGATTGTAATGCCAAAACTGTGACGTTAGCCAAGCCTGGGACAGATCCGTTAGTGTGGGAGGGTGACTACACTTCCAATCCGGTGCGTATCATCTCCTTTCTCCGTGCTAAGAAAATGGTTAGTAAAGAGTGTTTAGCTTTCTTGGCACATCTCAAGGATGACACTACCCAAGTACCTTCAATCGAAACGGTTTCGGTAGTCCGTGAGTTTTTGGATGTGTTCCCTGCAGATCTTCCTGGTATGCCACCAGATAGGGACATTGACTTCTGTATCGATCTTGAACCGGGCACTCGCCCCATTTCTATACCCCCTTATAGAATGGCTCCCACGGAGTTAAGAGAGTTAAAGGCACAACTTCAAGAGTTGTTGAGCAAAGGCTTCATTAGACCAAGTGCATCTCCTTGGGGTGCTCCAGTTTTGTTTGTGAAGAAGAAGGATGGGAGTTTTCGAATGTGCATAGATTATCGGCAGTTGAACAAGGTAACTATTAAGAACAAATATCCTCTTCCTCGCATTGATGACTTATTCGATCAATTACAAGGTGCGTGTGTTTTCTCCAAGATTGATTTGAGATCCGGTTATCATCAATTGAAAATACGGGCAACGGATGTGCCAAAGACTGCTTTTCGGACTAGGTATGGGCATTATGAATTTGTAGTGATGTCCTTTGGTCTTACAAATGCCCCCGCTGCTTTCATGAGCTTGATGAATGGGATATTTAAGCCGTATTTGGATCTCTTTGTGATCGTATTTATAGATGATATACTGGTATATTCTAAAAGTAAGGAGGAACATGAGGAGCATTTGAGAATTGTATTGGAAATGTTGAGGGAGAAAAAGCTTTATGCCAAATTCTCTAAGTGTGAGTTTTGGCTAGATGCAGTGTCCTTCTTGGGGCACGTGGTTTCTAAGGATGGAGTGATGGTGGATCCTTCTAAGATTGAGACAGTGAAGAATTGGGTAAGACCCACTAATGTGTCAGAAATAAGGAGTTTTGTTGGGTTAGCTAGCTACTACCGCCGCTTTGTCAAGGGATTCTCTTCTATTGCTTCCCAATTGACGAACTTGACTAAGCAGAATGTTCCATTTGTATGGTCGGATGAGTGCGAAGAAAGTTTTCAGAAACTCAAGACTTTGTTGACTACCGCACCTATCCTCACCTTGCCGGTAGAGGGTAAGAACTTCATTGTTTATTGCGATTCATCCTATTCGGGTTTGGGTGCAGTGCTAATGCAAGAGAAGAACGTGATTGCTTATGCTTCAAGACAATTAAAAGTGCATGAACGTAACTATCCAACTCATGACTTGGAATTGGCCGCGGTAGTGTTTGCACTAAAGCAATGGAGGCATTATTTATATGGGGTTAAGTGTGAAATCTATACGGATCATCGTAGTCTACAGTATGTCTTTACTCAGAAAGATTTGAACTTGAGACAAAGGAGATGGATGGAACTACTGAAGGACTACGACATCACTATTTTGAATCATCCGGGGAAGGCGAATGTTGTGGCAGATGCCTTGAGTAAAAAGGCGGGAAGCATGGGAAGTCTAGCTCATTTGCAAGCTTCTAGACGCCCATTGGCTAGAGAAGTGCAGATTTTGGCTAATGACCTCATGAGGTTAGAAGTAAATGAGAAGGGAGGATTGTTAGCTTGTGTGGAGGCAAGATCCTCCTTCCTTGACAAGATTAAGGGGAAGCAGTTTGATGATGAGAAATTGATCCGGATTCGAGATAAAGTGTTGCAAGGAGAGGCTAAAGAAGCAACAATTGATGAGGAAGGTGTTTTGAGGATTAAGGGAAGGGTATGTGTACCCCGCGTCGATAATCTGATCAACACTATTCTGACAGAGACTCATAGTACAAGGTATTCTATACATCCGGGTGCAACCAAGATGTATCGGGACCTAAAGCAACACTTTTGGTGGAGTAGAATGAAGCGTGATATTGTTGACTTTATTACCAAATGTCCAAACTGTCAACAAGTAAAGTATGAACACAAAAGGCCCGGAGGAACGCTTCAGAGAATGCCCATTCCTGAATGGAAGTGGGAGAGAATCGCAATGGACTTTGTGGTTGGCCTTCCAAAGACAATGGGTAAGTATGACTCCATTTGGGTGATTGTTGATAGGTTAACTAAGTCTGCTCATTTTATTCCGGTCAAGGTGACTTACAATGCAGAGAAGTTAGCAAAAATCTACATCTCAGAAATCGTTCGACTGCATGGAGTTCCACTCTCCATTATATCAGATAGAGGTACGCAGTTTACTTCTAAGTTTTGGAAAACATTGCATGCTGAATTGGGTACTAGGTTAGACCTTAGTACTGTGTTCCACCCTCAGACTGATGGTCAGTCTGAGCGAACGATTCAAGTGTTGGAGGATATGCTTCGTGCATGCGTGATAGAATTTGGTGGCCATTGGGATAGCTTCTTACCTTTGGCAGAGTTTTCATACAATAATAGCTATCACTCCAGTATTGATATGTCCCCATTTGAAGCATTTGAGGTGGTTTGATGCATTTGAGGTTAGACCTTGGGGTACTGACCTCTTGAGGGATTCGTTAGATAAGGTGAAGGGCATTCAAGAAAAGCTTCTAGCGGCGCAAAGTAGACAAAAGGAGTATGCAGACCGAAAGGTTAGAGACTTGGAGTTCATGGAGGGTGAACAAGTCTTGTTGAAGGTTTCGCCAATGAAAGGGGTGATGCGGTTTGGCAAAAGAGGTAAATTAAGTCCAAGGTATATTGGACCATTTGAGGTACTAAAGCGAGTAGGGGAGGTGGCTTATGAATTAGCCTTACCTCCAGGACTGTCCGGAGTGCATCCGGTGTTTCATGTGTCCATGTTGAAAAGATACCATGGATATGGAAATTACATCATCCGTTGGGATTCAGTTTTGCTTGATGAAAATTTGTCTTATGAGGAGGAGCCTATTGCTATTCTAGCTAGAGAAGTCCGTAAGTTGAGGTCGAGGGAGATTGCATCCATCAAGGTGCAATGGAAGAATCGACCGGTTGAAGAGGCTACTTGGGAGAAGGAGGCAGATATGCAAGAAAAATACCCACATCTGTTTACAGATTCAGGTACTCCTTTTCGCCATTGTTTTTCTTCTTTTGATCGTTCGGGGACGAACGATGGGTAAATTGGTATCTATTGTAACGACCTGTTTAGTCGTTTTGAGCAGCAGATTTTATTTCTGGAAAAACTGGATGGGACGAGGGATGTCACGACGGACCGTCGTGGTCACGACGGCCCATCAAGGAGGTTTCGTCCCATGACACTTAGAATTCTGAAATTGGGTACTGAAAATCGACTCTCTGACCGTCATGACGGAGGTGCAGGACGGACCGTCACAGGTGTGACGGACCGTCACAGACCCTTGGTGGAAAATTGGGGTTCTGGCCATTACGACGACCTGCGTGACGGACCGTCGCAGGCACGACGGCCCGTCACAGGTTGCGTAATCCCAGTTGGAGTCGGATTTCTGGTTAAGTTTTAAGGGACGTTTTGGACTATTCTTTCCTTAATTATAGATTTCGTGGGTTTATATTAATAACTCAAATTCTTGAGGGATAAAAGAGGTAACTTTGGATTAATTAGTGGGGTATTATTGTCATCTTTTACACTTAATTATATGTTAATTAGGGTAAGAGAAAGAGGGTTTGAATAAGAAAATAGAAAGAACAAGAGAGAGAGGGAATTGAACGAGAAAGAGAGAAAACGAAGAGGATAGCAAAGCTTTGGGGAAAATTCTTGCTTGATCAATTCTTCGGTGGAGGTAGGTTATGGTTATTTTACGATATTCGTAGTAAACTCTTAATAGCGAATGATATGTGTTAGTAATATTGTAAACCCTTCTATATGCTTAATTGTATGCTTGCATGAATATGAATATGAAATTGTGAATAAATAAGCATGATGAAGCTATTGAATCCCAAATCTTGAAAAGAAACCCTAATCTACTTTGTTAATGATGATGCCTTGGTATAAAAGAAGGCTTGATGAATGAAAGTGGTGAGATTAGGGGATCGGGTGCCACGTTCCGGTACCAGGATAGAATGAGGATCGGAGTGTCACGTTCCGATACCAGGATAGAATGAGGATCGGAGTGTCACGTTCCGACACCAGGATAGTGTATGGATCGGGTGCCACGTTCCGGTACCAGGATAGAATGAGGATCGGAGTGTCACGTTCCGACACCAGCATAGTATATGGATCGGGTGCCACGTTCCGGTACCAGGATAGTATATGAGGATCGGAGTGTCACGTTCCGACACCAGGATAGTAGATGGAGCGGAGTGTCACGTACCGACACGAGGGGAATAAAGATAACGAATCTTGAAATATGTTAATGAATTCAATCTAATGAATCTAATTCCCAAATGAGTATGATATTGAGGCTTGAGTCCTCATGGATGAACTTGTTAGTACTTATTGATGATTTTAGTACTTGTTGTTGCTACATGTTGAGTATTATAGTTGATTTATGATATTACTTGATGTATGTTGTTTTCTATTTTGAGTTGGCCGATGATATCTACTCAGTACTTGTGGTTGTACTGACCCCCTACTTTTATGTTTTCTTCTTGTTATTTGTGGAATGCAGCAAACGTTCCGTCAACTTCAACTCAACAGTAGATCTAGCCAGTCTTCACGACCTTCGGAAATTCAGGGTGAGCTAATGCGTCTAGCTTGGACTGGATCTTCTTCTTCAAGTCTTGATGCCTTGAACTTCCGGCATGGACTAGCTTTTATTTGTTTTAGCTTCTTAGACGTTTTTAGTTTAGTAATTTGAGGATAGATGTCCTTGTGATGATGACTTCCAGATTTTGGGGATAATAATAATAGTTTTGAATTGTTTTATAAATGAGTTTAAGTCTTCCGCATTATTTTCTGTTGATATATCTTGAAATGTTAAGGTTTAGATGGGTTGGTTCGCTCACATAGGAGGGTAAATGTGGGTGTCAATCGCGTCCCCGATTTGGGTCGTGACATTTTTTGACATGAAAAAAATTAGTTAAGGAAAAACATTAGAATGTACATACTTAGAATTTTACAATTAGACTATATTGTTGTTTTTTAATTATTTTTTATTTTTATATTTTTCTCAAATCATTTAAATTTTTTTATATAGCCTTAATTTGTTTCATATTTACTTTCAAGAAATTGATATACAAAAATTATTAATTAATTAATTAATTAAAGAGTAAAAATATCATTTAACTTTTTATTAAAAAAAAATGAGGAAAAAAAAACAATGATCTTCAAAGTAAGAGAAAATTTGAATTAAAAAAATTCGTTGTTAGAGAAATGCCGATGTAAAAATTGGGTTCGGAAAACTTTTTAGTAGTATTTGAATTTTCCCAGCCTTGTTCAGATTTTAAGGAAATCGCAGTCACTAAAGTGTAAGGAAATCTATAGAATTTGGGTGAACTATTTATGATTTTGATTACAAGAGTAGTTAGATAACTCGTTAACGAACTCGTACGACTTTACGAAATTGAATTTGAGTGAGTAGTTATTCACTTTGGAAATCAGTAGATCCTAGCAATTGCTTTGTGCAATTAATTTCACAAAGAAGTATTTATAAATTTTGCATGATTTAAATGAAATGCTTATACAAAAATTTATTTTAAATAATATGAAGTTCTTCAAACCCATGTTATTATTATGTAATATTAGTTTGTAGTGTATATTATATACATATTTTATTTTTGTTATTATTTCATCAAAATCTTATGCTCATGCAATTTATATTGAGATCGATTTCGTGACATGTAATGGCTAAATTTGAATAGTTAATGTGTCTTGGAACTTAGTTTTACTTTGAAAACTTATTTAATTTATTTGTAAACTTGTTAGATTAGAATGTAAATAAAAAAGACTTAATTAATTAATAATTTAAAAAAGTTATCTGAAATATGTTTTAATCCTTTTAATTTAATTATGATAAAAATAGCTTATCTTGATCAGAAGCATATGAATACTATTACTTTAAGTGAAATTGTTAATTATGTGGAAAAATAAATCTCATTAAGAGATTCATAGTTAAAAATAAAAATAACAACACAAACATCAAAAACGAAATAAAAACAAAAACTAATAAATAAAAAATTAAGAAAGTATAAAAAAACGAAGAAGGAAATTTAAAAATAACTAAATAAATAATAAAAAGATGAGAAATACCGTGAGTAACAAAAAATGAAACAAAAGAATTAAATAAAAGAGAAAAAAAACATAAAAATAAAATATAATAAAAAGTAAGAAGAAGAAAAACAAGAAATTAAAAGAAAAAAGAAGAAGAAAAAGAAATTAAAAAAAAGAGAAAAAAAACATAAAATAAAATATAATAAAAAGTAAGAAGAAGAAAAACAAGAAATTAAAAGAAAAAAAAAGTAGAAAAAGGAAATAGAAACATTTTAAAAGAAAGTAAAAACTATTGTAAAAAAACCTGCAAAAATAGAAATAAAAAAATAAAAAATGAGTTAAAATAACACGCAAAAAAATAGGAAAAAAATAAAAATAAAATAAAGAAAAATCTTTCTAAAAATAGTCCTAATCTCTTTAAAATTTCTTGCTAAAATTAATTATAAATTTCATTAAATTTTATTTTGTTCTATCTAAAAAAAACAATCCTAAAGTTACCTAAACTCTAAAAATCTCTTTCCTACATAAATTTTCATTCCTAACTATTAGATATTTATATATTTTTACACATAATAATTAAAAAAAAAATACACGCTAAATTAAAAAATAAGAATAAAAAAGAGAAAAAATACTCATGATTCAAATTGATGGACACACATCGGAAAAAAAAGACAATTTTAAATAGATTTAAAATAAATAAGACAATTTAATTAGGTTTAGAATAACTCGAGAATAAATAACTTTTTTATTATTAAACTAATAATATCTATTATTAAGTTAAGTCATACTATTGTAAATAAAACGAGAACTTGAGTGGTGCCTAACACCTTCTCCTCAGTCAACAAAATTTCTTATCCGAATTTCTAATTCGCAGACTAATAAAATATAGTCAAATTTCCTTTTGATTAGAGATTTAGAATAAGGTGACTTCGAACACAAAAATTCAATTTCAAGTGGCAACTCTAAATAATAAAATTATTCTTTTTTAAAATGTCTAGAAAAAATCTTTTCTTTCAAAATATTAATAATTAAATTTTTGAGGAAAAAATAAGAAGTGTGACACTCGTGAAAATGGAAATTTGAATTTTTTTACCTAATTACTTTTCGATTAGGAAAAAAAAGAAAAAATTTTATACGAAACTACATGATATGAAAAGTAGTAATACAAAGTGAACTTTCTCTTACCATTGCAATCAAAAAGAAAGACATTCACAAATTTGAGAAGTTCTTTAGCGTTCTTAACAAAAAATGACCGAGCATTTGATTTTTAAAAAAAATTCGTTCATTCTATAAAAAATAAATCAAGTTAACACAAAATAAAAATTCAATCATGTTATAAACAATTTATATCATAGTAAATGTCTAATTATGTGGAATCCTTATAGGATATGGTTAGGAATCTTATTTGGGGACCAAGTAAAATTTTCCCTATAAATAAAGGATTTTCCTTCATTGTAAATAAGATTTAAGAAAGATCTATGAAACCTTGAATATACTTCAAGATGAATAAGAAGTCTTTTCTCTTCTCCCTACTTTGTTCTTCTACTTAATTTATATAGTTTCATAACACGTTATCAACATGATTGTTTAATTCTTAAAGAAATGTGATAGAAGACCAGAAAAATGCAAAAGAGATCTTGCATTATGCAAAAAGATTGCAATAAGGTTCTTACATCTTCAAGGTATGATTTATCTTTACGTTATTGTAGACACGTAATATTGACCGAATTTAAGTTTAACACCAATTTTTAGAGCATAAATAATTTTATCAATCTAAATTAAATATATTTTGACTTTTTTTTATTATTTTCATTAAGTTTATTTAAAAGATATAAGAATAAACAACATAAATTTAATTTTTATTAAATAAGTTTATTTTGATTGTTAAAAAAAAGGGATATATATATATATATATATATATATATATATATATATATATATATATATATATATATATATATATATATATATATATATATATATATAATTTAAATAAACTAATATTTCTTAATTATGTTTTTTTTTGTTACCCATTTAGCTTTATTTATTTATTTACTCAAAACAATTAATAATTATAAAATTATCATTTTATGTATATATATTTAATATTAAAAAAAAAAGGACCCACGATCCCATGACCGATGACCCACTCCCCATTTACACCACACGACACACACACTACTACTACTATATACCTTTTTTCCCAACTTAGAGAAAAAAAGAAGAAAAAACATCAGAAAGGTAAAAAAAAAAAAAAGAACGAAATGGAGGAGAAATCAAGAAAAGGGAAGGCAACACACACGTAGAAAATATTATTCTCATCTTTTTACTTTTTAAAAAAAATCACAAACAAAGGTTGAGTTTTGAGGTTCACTTTCATGGTTTCAAGTTCGTGGTTCCTTGTTAGGATTATATCATTTCCTTGAATTTGATTTTCGCAAAAGGTATTATTCAATATTCATTTATAACATTATATTCATGATTATGTGGTATTTATTTTTCATTTTATGAATTTAATCAAGTTCTAGGTTGGTTCAACCTTTTCATTATAATATTGAAATACGGTAAATATGTGTATATTGTTAAAATTAGAACAAATTATGTACAGTATCGTATTTTAATCTTTATGGCTAGTATCTGATGAAATCGTTTTTGCTCCTATTTAATCATAGTAATTAATATTTATTTTTTTTTAAAAAAAAACTTATTTTTATTTATTTGTTAAATTGAAGCATGAGAAAAATTATTTAAATGATGGTATGTTCCATATAATCTGTAAAGTTAATTCCGACAGTACGATTCATGTTTATTTATTTCCCCTTATAATTTTTAGTATGCATACTTTATTGTGAATATAAATTTAATTGTTTAAAACCTATTTTCTTTGTTTGTGCCTAAATACACTAGATTAGTAAGATAATTTATGATAATATTGAATGAGAAAATTTGTGAGATAGAGTTGATTTTCAATTTATTTAATGCTAATGTTAATAATCATCTAAAGAAGACTATTGAATATTATATTGGAAAAAATGATTATTGAATTGTTATAATATGCTTACTATTTTTTCTTTCAAATAATAAGAAATGAAAAAAATAAAACAAAAACAATGTAAACATTACCTACCTACATATATATATTGATGATCAAAAAGAGAAAGACGGGAAAAAATAAGAAAAGAAAAGAACAGTAGTGAAGAGGAAATGTTCGAATTAGAAAAAGAATAATAAAATAAAAAAAATATATATATAATAAAAAGAATGTAAAAAATGTACACGAAAAAGTTAAAAAATAATAATAAATACTTTAAAAATGAAAAGATACAAAAAGAATAATGTTAAAAATATATAAAATATTTTATTATTATCATTAAAAAAAGAAAACTATTAAAAAGGGTAAGAAAAGAAAAAGAAGAAAATCAATGTAAAAAAAAAAAGGAAAGTTAAAAAAAAAAACGTGAAAAGTTAGTATAAAAAGAAATAAGAAGAGAGAAACAAAAATACAATAATAAAAAAAACAAATAAAAAAAAAAAAGAGAAATTAAGAAGCAGGCAAATGTTGAAAGCATGAAAAAATAAATAAATAATTAATAAAAATGTGTAAAAACTTCACATGTTTATAAAATAGTGCAGTTTTAACTATGTTAATATAAATCAAAGAATGAGGGTAAGTACAGTTGTCTTAATAATATAATATTCAAAAATTAGTTTAAGTCATATTAGTCCATAAAGTGACCGTGCTAGAACCACGGGACTTGAGGGATGCCTAACACCTTCCCCTCGGTCAATAGAATTTCTTACCCGAACTGGTTCGCAGACCAAACAAAGAGTCATTTCCTTTTGATTAGGGATTAAATAAAAGGTGACTTGGACCACCGTAACTCAATTCCAAGTGGCGACTCTGAAAAAACTAAAATAATCCCCTAATTAATTACGTCACTTAAATTGGAAAAACCCTTACGCCGCTGCGCGAAAAGGGGTGTGACATCTCTGGCGACTCCACTGGGGAATAGAATTTGAGCTTGTAAACATGGACTTCTACATGACTTTACTATGTATTTACGTACTTATCGATTTGTGAATATTGTGTTTAATTGCATAATATGTTATTTGCTTGCTTATTTACCCTTTTGATAATATGTTAATTATCATATAACTATCTTTCCTCGCGCAATCATCTGAGTCTTCTGAGATACTTTATTCGGAGATGCGATTACGCTCCCGAGCCATGAGATACCAGAGATGCGGCAACGCTCCTGCGAAGGATTCTATAGTAACACATGTCTTAGGATGGTAAGGACTAACAGTGAGGCCAGAAAGCCCTGCTACTGGTAAGCTGTCCCTTCTCGACTCGAGTAGTCCGCTCGTTTTATGGCCAGTCTAGACATCTTCCCTATTAGATTGTTTACCTAGTAAAACAAGTCTCAACAATGACTATCCCTAATAGGATTCGATTTATCTGCATCATGCATAATGTTGAATTAATGGGGAGCTCGACACAAGGGTTGAGCCTGTCTAGAAGAAGTATCCCTACTTGAGACTATCATGTACATTATTTGTGTTATTTGTTGCATTATTGGGAAGACTATATAAATGTTGATCGACTTTAGATGAATGAATTATAATGAAAAATTAATTATAACGAAAAATACCAAATTAAAATTTTGACGTAATCTTTTTATTAAACACAATTTTTCTATCAAAATTCATATTTCTTTTACAAATAGAAAAATCTATTATTTCCATCAAAGTTTTTCTATATATATAAAAAAAAAGATTGAAAATTTAATCAACAAAAAATAAAGTACAATCGAATATATTAATATTTTTAGTTTTGAAAAAATTTTAAGAGCTATTTATATATATATATATATATATATATATATATATATATATATATATATATATATATATATATATATATATATATATATATATTCTCATTCCTCCTTTAATAACTATTTTTTAAAAATAAATAAATAAATAAATAATTTTGCTTTTTTTTTGTGTGTGTATGTGTATGATTATTTTATTTAAAAAAATAATAAAAAAATTTGCTTTTTTGTGTGTATGATTTTTACTTATTCTTATTTTTAAAAAAAATATTTTATTATTAAAAAAATTATTTTTTTTGTGTGTATAATTTTTCCGTTATTCTTGTTAATATATATATATTTTATTAAGCCTAGTTTGTCACTATCATAATATAGGGAAATATGAATCCATATGGAAAGGGAGATAAGAGACAAAGAGAGGACCAATCATCTCGATTCATGATATTGGATAAGGCCCCGACACTCTTGAAGACATGGTATGAAAATTTGACAAACCATGGACGAGGAATGGTGTTGAAACGCTTGGGATTTCTACGAAGCCTTTTGTATGTTGAGCCACGACGGGATTTGATAGAAGCACTAGTGCATTTTTGGGACCCGTTAAGGAATGTATTCCATTTTTCTGGTTGTGAAATCACCCCCACCCTTGAGGAGATAGGGGCATTCATTGGAAAGGGTAAACATCTTCACAAAGAAGAGCCTATGATACCAAAACATATTAATGGGAGGAGGTTTCTAGAATTACTGCATATAAATGAGAATGATATAGGTGGTTGTCTCGATAATGGATGAGTTCCGTTAGAATTTTTGTACAAAAGATATGGCAAAAGTAATGGATTCGAAGTGTATGGAAAGAAACTCCGTAATAATGGGTGTCGTCTGACCTGGGAAGAACACAGTTATGATGCCTTCGTGGTGGGTTTTTTGGGGATCATGGTATTTCCAAAAAAGGGAGGAAAGATTAGCATGAACTTAGCTGCAGCCATTACAACTTTTGAGAAAAAGCCTAATATCACCCTCGTACCAATGATTCTGGCAGACATTTATCGTGCTTTAACTATTTGCAAGAATGGAAAACACTACTTTGAGGGATGCAATATGTTATTACAACTATGGATGATTGAACACATTCGTCATCACCCTTATGCAGTGGACTTTGAAGTAGAATGGAATAATTATATTGGAGGCCACAAAGAAAGAATCAAAGATCATAGTTTTCCGAAGGGTATTGAAGCTTGGAAGCAACACCTCAATAATCTTACTGCTGACAAGATTGTGTGGAATTATCATTGCTTTCCATCGGCCGAGGTGATATACATGTCTACTTTTCGATCGTTCATTGTCCTAATGGGTCTTCGAGGTGTCCAACCTTACATGCCACTTAGAGTCATGCGACAACTTGGGCGACGCCAGTTTCTACCACCTAATGAAGATATGCGTGAATTCATGTATGAGTTTCATCCCAAGATACCTTTAAGGCAATCAGAGATATTTAAGATTTGGGGGGGATGCATACTCTCAAGTCCCCATGATATGGTGAAGGATCGCACAAGAGGCGAGGTGGACCAAGCATACTTAGACTGGGTTCATGATCAGTGTGACGACCCAAAACGAGCCGCGCGAGTGGCACCCACACTTATCCTCCTATGTGAGCGAACCAACAAATCTAAACCCCAACGTTTACCAATATTTCAACCATAATGAACAAAATATAATGCGGAAGACCCAAAACTTATTAATATAATCAATAAATAATCTTCTAAAGTTTATCAATTATCATCCCCAAAATCTGGAAGTCATCACACCAAGAACATCTATCCTCAAGTTTCTAAATCTAAGAGTATTTAAGAAGCTAAAATAAATAAACAGATGGTCCATGTCCGAACTTCAAGGACATCAAGACGTGAATGAGAGAATCCAGTCCGAGCTAGGAACAGTAGCTCACCCTGAATTCTGATATGCTGGAGACTGGCTAGAGTTGCGGACGAGTCGAAGTCGATGGCACGTTTGCTGCACTCCACAAATAACAAAGAAGAAAATTACAAGTAGGGGTCAGTACAGGGAACACGTACTGAGTAGGTATCATCGGCCAACTCAAAATAGAAAGCAATATATACTGAATAATAATATAAAATCAACTACAATACTTAGCAGGTGTCAACAACAAGTACAAAAAACATTGGCAACAACACCAGGCACACCTATGAGGACTCAAGCCTCCACACCATACTCATTTGGGAAATAGGTTCTTCGAATTTGAGTATATTAACATAATTCAAGATTACTTCTCTTTATTATTATCGTGTCGGAACGTGACACTCCGATCCATTATTACTACCGTGTTGGAACGTGACACTCCGATCCCCTAATACTACGTGTCGGAATGTGACACTCCGATCCCGTAATACTACGTGTCGGAACGTGACACTCCGATCCCCTGATACTACGTGTTGGAACGTGACACTCCGATCCCCTGATACTACGTGTCGGAACGTGACACTCCGATCCCCTAATACTACGTGTCGGAACGTGACACTCCGATCCATTTATCTCATTATTTTAGTTCATCAAGCCTTTTTTATGTCAAGGCGTCATCTTAATAGAGAGGCTTTAAGATTGAAGATTCAACAGTCTCATCATTCTAACCACCGCAATTACACCATCACAACATACAAACACACAATCAAGCATATAGAAGACTTTACAGTATCACCCAATACATATCGATCGTTATTCAGAGTTTATCTATCACATAGAAATAAACCATAACCTACCTCCACCGAAGAATCGTGATCAAGCAAGCTACTTCCCCAATGCCTTTGATTTCCTCTTCGTTCTCTTTCTCTCGCTCGTTCTTCCCTCTGTTCTTTTTATTTTTCTTCCCCAGATTCTTTTTCTTTTACCCTAATTATCATATAATCAATTATCAAAGATGATAAAAGTAACCCACTATTTATTTCAAGGTTATCTCCTTTAACCCTCAAGTAAACAAATTATTAAACTTACCCCACTAATTTCATAATTATAATGATGAATAGTCCAAAACACCCCTTTAAAACTTTAGCAGAAATCCGACCCAGTTAGGGTTACACAACTTGTGACGGCCCGTCGTACCTGCGACGGTCCGTCCTGCAGGTCCGTCACAAGATTCAGAGAGTCAAATTCAGTAAGGAGGTTTGTGACGGTCCGTCGTATTTACGACGGTCCATGCTGCAGTTCTGTCGTGAAGTTCAGAGAGTCGATCTCAGTACCTAGATTTCAGAGTTGAAGTGATTTGGAACGGAGACACTCGACGGTCCGTCGTGGCCATGACGGTCCGTCGCGTGATCCGTCGACCCAGTCAGTTTTTATCAAAAATAATTCTACTGCTCGAACTGACAAAAACAAGTTGTTATAATCAGCCCCTTCCTAAGGTTATGCCAAAAGGGTCAATAAAAGGACCTATAGATCGAGAAGCAAAAATTGAGGTTAAGATTAAGCAAGCTCGCCTCAAAGTCGAAAGAAGCTACAAATCTACTCTGGATATCCTAAGTAATGACCTGAAAAACGCTAAAGAGGAGTTGTCCCAACGTGATGCGGTATTTGAAGTTAGAGTTAGAAAACACCGCTCTACCATTCTAACCTTACAAGAAGACTTGGGCATTGCCTCAGGCACTATGGAGCAACAGGAAGAGGAGTATAAGAAAGAAAAGGCCCAGCTTATCTGCGCACAGTCTAGACTCCAAACTCAAGTTAAAGACATTATGGAACGGGAAAGAGAAATAGCAAGGCGTTTCAGTGCTTATCAGGCAAACTGTGAGATTGAGAGAGGTCAAAGGATAGCCGAGCGAGATGCACTCCACATTCAAATTGAAGAGCTCCAAGAACAAAGGGAAAATTTGACGCATGAAGTCAATACTGCTCACCACTGGTTACAGAATTGTTATGACAATATGGATGAAGCCAGAGACCGAATACTACAACTCAGGGATGAACTCAACAATGTTTATGCTAGATATTTACACTAGAACGATGAGAGGTTGGGCCAACAGGCCCGTGCTTTGGCTCCATATCTACCGAAAGCGTTGGCGAAGATTTATAAGGGTCTTGGAGATGATTGAGATTCGAGGATTCAGTTTCTTTTCGAGTCTATTTTCTTAGTAGTGATTATTTCATTTTATTATTATTTTTAGTTTTTTCTCTTTCTTTTCGTTTTGTTATTTTATTTCATTTAGAGTCTATCTAAGTCCTACGTGCTTCGGTTTTTTTTTTGTTTATTCAAATCGTTGTTTAAAATATTTGAAAATGAATGAAAAAGATTTGCTTTCGGTCACCTTATGTGCATATGTCATGCAAAAAATAAATAAATAAATAAATAAATAAATAAAATAAAATAAAATAAAAAAATTTAGTTAATATCTTTCTCGAACTACGCAAGATCTGATTCATGGGTCAAACATGATACGTAGGCAACCTAGGGGGTTCGATCCAAATTATTATTATTATTATTATTATTCTTTTCTTTTTTTCTTTCTTCTTTCTCTTAAAAAATGATAATCATAATGATAATAAATAAATAAATAATAATAATAAAATATTAAAAAAAACTAATGAAGAGAAGAATGCCTAGGTAAGCCGGGATGAAACATAAGGTCCTCCATATTAGAAGTATGTATGTGGATGCAATGTGCATAATTTCTTAACACTAATCGGTTTGTTACTCCATTCAGAGAGAGAGAGAGAGAGAGAGATAGAGAGAGAAAGAGAGAGAAATAAAGAGAGACATACTAGCTTAAAGGTAGTTGGTTTGTGGTTAAACTGGCATCACATCCTTACAACACAAGATCGAAAGGGAAACAGAAAATGGCCCCCAGAGACGGAAATGAATCGGACAATGATGAGGAGATCCAAAACCAAATGACTTCACAAGAAACAGGGACAACAGAAGAGATAAAGGTGTTAAGACAACAAATGGCAGAGATGTACGAGGCTTGGATGAGTGGACAACCTCCACCATCTTCAATCCGAGACTATTTTAATACAAATATGTCTCACCCTATCCAGGTGTCGACAAGCGATCCGATATATCCCCCTGGATTCAGCCCATATGCCAACACATTCAATGTCACTGGAACTTCTATGGTGCGCCCTTCGAATACGCCTGTGATAAGTAATCCACTCTTTGTGTCAACTGCCCCGACTAACAGTATCCCGCAGCCAACGATGGTGCCCAAATCCAATAGCGATCCTCCGCCCAAAGTTCGGCGTGATTAGAGTTACACTCTTGAAGAAGCCATTAAAATTCCAAGCTCTCATCCCCACATTCATCAATATAGCTCCCCTGTCGAAATTGAGAAGATGGTCAAAAATGAGGAACATGAAGAAATGACTAAGAAAATAAAGAGCTTGGAATAGAGTATAAGAGATATGCAAGGACTAGGAGGCCACAAAGGCATCTCGTTCAGTGACTTGTGTATTTTTCCTCATGTCCATTTGCCTGCTGGTTTTAAAACTCCAAAGTTTGAAAAATACGATGGTCACGGAGACCCCATAGCTCATCTAAAGAGATATTGCAACCAATTGAGGGGTGCAGAGGGTAAAGAAGAGTTACTTATGGCCTATTTTGGGGAAAGCTTAGTAGGGATTGCATCTGAATGGTTCATAGATCAGGGTATCACCAACTGCCACACATGGGATGATTTGGCTCGATGTTTTGTACAACAATTCCAATATAATATTGACATTGTTCCAGATCGCTCCTCGTTAGCCAACATGAGGAAAAAGACCACGGAAAATTTTCGTGAATATGCTATCAGATGGAGGGAACAAGTTGCTAGGGTTAAACCACCGATGAAAGAGTCAGAGATTATTGACGTTTTTCTCCAGGCGCAAGAACCTGATTACTTTCACTATCTGCTTGCTGCCGTAGGGAAGACATTCGCTGAAGTTACTAAGGTAGGGGAAATGGAGGAAAATGGCATCAAGTCTGGGAAGATTGTAAGTCAAGCTACCTTAAAAGCCACAACACAAGTGCTTCAAAATGGTTCTGGAAATATTGGAGGGAAGAAGAGAAGGGAGGATGTGGCCACTATTGTATCAGCGCCTAGGACTCATGTTCTAGGTAATTCCCCACAACACTATTTTCCTTCCCAAGCTCCACAATATTCTGTCCCATACACTCCATATCATGTTTTTAATGCACAACCAATTGCACCCCCTTCTTATCCACAATGGCGTGCACCAACTCCACAAAATCATCCACCACCCCCACAAGTTCATCAAAATACAGCTAGAATTCCTTTCCGTCCTAGACCATAATACAAAAAGGGAAATCGCATCAAAGATGAGTTCACTCCTATTGGGGAGTCGTATGCTAGCTTGTTCCAAAAATTAAGGACGTTGAATGTTTTGAGTCCTATTGAGAGAAGGATGTCGAATCCTCCCCCGAGAAAAATTGGATTATTCTCAACATTGTGCATATTGTTATAATGCCCCAGGGCACAACATAGAGAGATGTTGGTATTTGAAAAGGGCCATTCAGGATATGATCGATTCGAATCGAATTATAGTTGAAAGTCCGAGTGGACCCAACATCAATCAAAATCCATTGCCGAGGCATACTGAAACAAACATGCTAGAAATGATGAAGGGTCATGAAGAGTTTGCATCTCAGTATAAGCCAATCCTTAGGGTTGGAACTGGCATTGAGAAGTCAGCAAATGTTGTTGATTTAACAAAAATGATGCCTTTAGGGGCGGAAAATGTGTTAGAAAAGTTGAGTCCATCAAACACAATCATCTTAACTGTGAAAGGAGCCCTTGAAGATGTTTGGGCAAGCCCGAGTAAGGCAAAATCATTTGTTCCAAAAGGGCCAAACAAGCCTATCTTGATCGTGCGAGGGGCCCATATTCCTCCTGTGATTATCAGGCCAATATCCCAGCTCCCAATGAATAACCCCAAAGTTGTTCCTTGGAACTATGAGCCTACTGTCGTGACATACAAGGGAAAAAAATTTGATGAAGAAATAGATGAAGTAGGAGGAATAATCCGTTCAGGAAGATGTTATGTACCGATGGAGTTAAGGAAAACTAAAAATGACCAAATACAAATAAAGAGTCCGGTCACTGAAGGAGAGGCATAGGAACTCCTAAGGAAGATGAAACTATCAGACTACTCCGTGGTGGAACAATTAAGAAAAACTCCAGCCCAAATCTCTTTGTTGTCTTTGCTAATACATTCTGATGAACATCGTAAGGCTGTAATGAAAATTTTGAATGAAGCACATGTTCCTAGTTAGGTTAAAGTGAGTCAGTTAGAGAAGATTGCTGGGAGAATATTTGAGGTAAACCGCATCGCCTTTTCAGATGATGAACTACCCAAAGAAGGTACAGGACATAACCAAGGCCTACATATCACAGTAAAGCGTGAGCTTTCATATGTCACTCGAGTTCTAATTGATGGAGAATCTGGAGCAAATATTTGTCCTTTATCAACTCTACAGAAATTGAATGTTAGTGCTGAAAGGGTCCGACCCAACAATGTATGTGTTAGAGCTTTTGATGGGTCAAAAACAGATGTTATCGGTGAGATAGAGCTCGTACTAACCATAGGGCCTGTGGATTTCGCTGTGAATTTTCAAGTGTTGGATATCAACGTGTCCTACAGTCTATTGTTGGGGAGGCCATGGGTGCATAGGGCTGGAGCAGTCCCCTCAACGTGCATCAAATGATTAAGTTTGAATACGACCGACAAGAGGTAATTGTCCATGGTGAGGGGGATTTGTCAATCTACAAAGACTCTTCCTTCCCTTTTATCAAGGCGGATAATGAGAATGAGGCACAAGTTTATCAAGCTTCTGAGGTATTGGTTATTGAGCATGTCCCGGAGGGGAGTGTCATTTCAAAACCAAATATGCCTGTCGCGTCTGTAATGGTGGTGAATGAATGGCTGAAGCATGGGTTTGAGCCGGGTAAAGGCTTAGGAATCTGCTTGCAAGGGAGAGCTTATCATGTGAGTCTACGAAAAAGCATCAGTACTTTTGGCTTAGGCTACCAACCTAGAGTCGAGGATAAAATGAAGGCAAAGAAGCAGAAGAGAGATGTATGGTCACTTACCAAGCCTATACAACCAATCTACAAATCTTTCATCAAAGTCCGCGCAACATAATCTTATCAATCATCTTTTCCAGAGCCAGTGATGAAAGTTAGCGAAGAAATGATCAACTATTTTCAAGATGTATTTGTCGAGGTTGATATGGTGGAACTCGGAGAAGGCACTAGCTACAAAGATGTGCAATTCTTTGGTCCTGATGTCAAGCTAAACAATTGGGAGGCCACCCCTCTCCCCATTAAAGACGAGTCTTGGTAGTCTGTCTTGTTTTTTCTTTTGTCGTCCGATTCATTCAAGGATTGTAATTCGGATTTTATCTTGTCGTTTTATTTCAAACATTATGTTTCCCTTTTCAATAGGATGTAATTGCATCTTTATTTCAGTCTAATATATTTGTTCGTTTTCTTTTATACAGTCTTTCTATGCAGATTCTAGTGATATGACATGCATGCAGAATTTTTTGCCAGATCTTAATATCCAATCTAATCTTTGACCTAATATTGAAATAATAAGTCAAGAAATCGAATATGATGAAGACAGAGTATTTGAATAAGTAAGGAGGGATTTCAATCATTTTGAAAATAAGTCAAATCCAAACATGAGTGAAACTGAGACGATAAATTTGGGGGATCAGGAAATTATTAAGGAGACTAAGATAAGTGTACATGTTCGACATCAAAAGGACGATATAATCCAGGCCCTGTTTGATTACAAAGATGTTTTTGCGTCATCTTATGATGACATGCCTGGATTAAGCACTGACATGGTTGTTCACAAGTTGCCAATTGATCCTAATTTTCCTCCGATAAAGCAGAAGTTGAGAAAACTCAAAACCGACATGAGTGTAATAATTAAAGAGGAGATCACAAAACAACTTGAGGCCAAAGTCATTCAAGTCTCTCAATATCCTTCTTGGTTAGCCAATATCGTACCCGTCCCTAAGAAAGATGGCAAAGTTCGAATGTGTGTTAATTATCGTGATTTGAATAAGGCAAGTCCAAAAGATGATTTTCCTTTGCCTAACATCCATAATTTATTGGATAATTGTGCTAAACATGAGGTTGCATCTTTTGTGGATTTTTATGCAGGCTACCATTAGATTATTATGGATGATGAAGATGATGAAAAAACATCTTTTATCACTCCATGGGGTACATATTGTTATCGTGCTATGCCTTTTGGATTAAAAAAATGCAGGGGCAACTTATATAAGATCAATGAAAACCATGTTTCACGATATGATGCATAGAGAAATCTAAGTTTATGTGGATGATGTTATCATTAAATCTCAAAAACAGTCAAATCATGTGAAAGACTTAAGGAGATTCTTCGAAAGGCTCCGCAGGTATAATCTCAAGCTTAATCTTGCAAAATGTGTATTTGGAGTACCATCGGGGAAGCTTCTGGGGTTTATAGTCATTCGAAGAGGTATCGAGTTGGATCCTTCAAAAATAAAAGCAATTCAAGAATTTCCACCTCCAAAGAACAAAACTGAGGTTATGAGCCTTCTAGGAAGGTTAAACTACATCAGCAGATTCATTGCTCAACTCACAACAACTTGTGAGCCTATCATTAAGTTGTTGAAAAAGAATGCTGCAGTCGAGTGGACCGAAGAATGTCGAGAAGCTTTTGAAAGAATTAAGAACTACCTATCGAATCCCCCTGTGTTAGTTCCTCTCGAGCCGGGAAGACCTTTGATATTGTATATGTCAGTACTGGATAATTCTTTTGGTTGTGTACTGGGTCAGCATGATGACACTAGGAAGAAAGAGCGGGCCATTTATTACCTCAGCAAGAAGTTTACCGTTTACGAAGCGAAGTACACCCTTCTTGAAAGAACGTGTTGTGCCCTAACTTGGGTAGCACAGAAGTTGAAACGTTATCTTTCATCTTACACTACTTATCTCATCTCTCGTATGGATCCGTTGAAATATATTTTTCGAAAGCCCATGCCCACAGGCAGGCTTGCGAAATGGCAAATATTGCTCATAGAGTTTGACATTATCTATATAACCCGGACCGCAATGAAAGCTCAAGCATTGGCAGATCATTTGGCAGAGAACCCTATTGATGAAGAATATGAACCATTTAAAACCTATTTTCCAGATGAAGAGATATCTTGTATCGATGAAGTTATTCACGATAACGATCAAGGTTGGAAGCTATTCTTTGATGGTGCCTCTAACAGGAAAGGAGTTGGAATAGGAGCTGTTCATATGTCTGAATAACGGAATATTACCCTATATCAGCCAACTTAGATTCTATTGTACTAATAATATGTCTGAGTACGAAGCGTGCATTTTGGGTCTGAGGTTAGCTGTTGACATGGGCATCCAAAAATTGTTAGTGTTAGGAGACTCAGACTTACTAGTTCATCAAATTCAAGGAGAATGGGAAACCCGAGACCCAAAGCTCATACCATATCAACATTGTTTACAAGGTCTTTGTCAACGATTTGTGTCGATAAAGTTTAGACACATTCCCAGAATGCACAATGAGATTGCAGATGCATTGGACACTTTATCTTCGATGCTCCAACACCCTGATGACGCCCATATTGACCCTTTATACATACAAATTCGTGATCAACATGCCTATTGCAGCATGATTGAGGAGGAATTTGATGGTAAGCCTTGGTTTCATGATATCAAAACTTATCTTCAGTCTGGAGAATGTCCGTCAGATGTAACTAGTAATCAAAAAAGGACTATTCGACGACTAGCAAGGGGTTTTTTCTTAAGCGGAGGCATACTGTACAAGAAGACACCCGATTTAGGTCTTCTAAGGTGTGTAAATGCTCAAGAGGCTTCCAAAATCATGATTGAAGTACACTCAGGAGTTTGTGGACCCCATATGAATTGATATGTTCTAGCTAAGAAGATACTTCGAGCAGGATATTATTGGCTCACCATGGAGCGGGATTCCATACGATTTGTTTGTAAATGTCATGAATGTCAAATACATGGTGATTTGATACATTCTCCCCCTTCTGAGTTGCATGCAATGTCCGCTCCATGGCCTTTCGTGGCATGGGGAATGGATGTGATTGGACCGATAGAACCAAAAGCATCGAATGGTCACAGGTTCATCTTGGTGGCTATTAATTATTTTACAAAGTGGGTGGAAGCAGTAACTTTCAAGTCAGTGACGAAGAAGGTCGTGGTGGATTTCATCCATTTCAACATCATCTGTCGATTTGGTATTCCAAAGGTGATTATAACTGATAACGCCGCAAATCTCAACATCCACTTAATGCAAGAGGTATGCTACCAATTTAAGATTGAGCATCGAAATTCGACTCTGTATCGCCCAAAGGCAAATGGGGCTGTAGAAGCTGCTAACAAAAATATAAAAAAGATAATTCGTAAGATGGTGCAAAGTTCTCGACAATGGCATGAAAAGTTGCCTTTTACTTTGTTGCGTTATCGCACTACAGTTCGTACGTCAGTGGGCGCTACCCCATATTCACTGGTATACGGGACTGAGGCTGTTATACCTGCAGAGATTGAAATCCCATCTTTACAAATTATTGTGGAGGCTGAAATTGATGATGATGAGTGGATCAAAACTCGGTTAGAGCAATTAAGTTTGATTGATGAGAAGCGTCTGACATCAGTATGTCATGGTCAATTATATCAGAAAAGAATGGCACGGGCATATAACAAAAAGGTGCGTCCCAGACATTTTAAAGAGGGTCAATTAGTGTTGAGACGCATTTTGCCACATCATGCCAAAACCAAAGGCAAATTTTCTCCAAATTGGAGAGGACCATTCGTTGTTAAAAGGGTATTACCCAATGGTGCTCTTTACTTAGCAGATATAGAAGGCAAAGTGACAGAAATGGTCGTCAATGGTGATGTTGTGAAAAGATATTACATATGATTGAGTTTTGACATTAGAAACCCTTATGTTTGGGCTCGACATTTCAAGGGTTGATTCAATGGGATCTCTCGGTTATGTTGTTTCTTTGACTTTTCAAAAAAAACAAAAAAAAACAAATTGCCTGAACTACGTTTGACTTGATTCTTGTTTAGGCAAGATACGTAGGCAGCCCTAATATTGGGTTCGGTTCAACAAAAAAAAACCCAAAAATTCATATTGTAGTATACTGGGGCAAAAGTCGTTTGTTTATTCATTCGGTCTTTCATCTCAAAGCTCAAAATCAACCCCATCATCTAAAGTCAAAAAAAAAGTCTTTGCATCAACCCTTGATATGTCGAGAATAAGTTGGTTAAGGGTAGGTAAAAATCCTGAATGGGACCATAAGACAAATGTGAGTAAAAAGAAATAAAAATGAGAGAGTCTTATTGGTGAAAACCCTAAGTGGGCACCGTAAGGCGAAAAGGAGTTGAATATAAGAGAGTCTTATTGGTTCAAATTCTAACATGCACCATAAGGCAGACGTAAGCTGGAGCAATTAACATGATTGAGTTTTAGCGGCAAAGACCTTCGTGAATATCACAAAGTCTATAAGGGTTCAAATTATTTGTGGCTTCATTAAGTGTTGGAATTCCACATCAAGATTGAATAATCAATAATGGTTGATGAATAGATTGGATAGCCAAGTCTAGAAATCTATTCAAATTACATGGCATGATCAGTAGACTCGGCTCCCACACTCAGATAAGTTTTTCTTTCTTCTTCTTACAAAAAAAAAGTCTTCATCGAATCTTTTCTTTTATTCTCATATAGTTCGTAATTTTCTTACACTTTTTTCGTCATTTTTTTTGGTATGTATTTTAGTCGAGTCTTTATCAAAAAAAAGTAGGAAGGAATTTCAAGACTCGCTACCAAGTCTCTAAACGGTATTAGCCAAAGCATCAGGATACTGAGTTAATCTGTCTTTAAGTGTTGAATTCGAAAATTCGCTGATCCTATGAAGGCTAAACAATGAGTGTTGTGAGATAAAGACATTGGATTTAGGTCCCAAAATAAGCAAATTTGGATGAAGGTACTATCAATCAATAAGAAGTATTGACCGTTGAAACAACCAAAGCGTCATAAGTGTTTGAGCCACCCTTGTCGAAAGATGGAACCACAAACCAACCACCACCTTTTCAAACTCACAAATTTTCTATGTTGAAGCAGGGACACAAGTTGTTTCAAGATTGAGGATTCGAGGAACCTAGATGTTCAACTTAGTCTGCAGCTAGCGAAATGGAAACCCTACGATAAATAGTTGTGGAATATTATATGAAAGTTGGCTAATATATATCAAAATAGCAATTACTTGAATGTTGGAATATTTATTTTATTTATTTATTTATTTATTATTATTATTATTATTATTATTATTATTATTATTATTATTATTATTATTATTATTCTCCTTGAAGGAACTTCCAAATAATAAAGATAGCATTCACAATGCTTCATTGGTATTATTAGTTTGTTGAAAATCTTACTAGCAGGACCCTCCTGGACAATGGGACTAGCAGGACCCTCCTGGATAATGGGATTAGCAGGACCCCTTGGATAATGGGACTAGCAGGACCCGCCTGGATAATAGGACTAGCAGGACCCTCCTGGATAATGGGACTAGCAGGACCCTCCTGGATAATGGGACTAGCAGGACCCTTCTGTATAATGGAACTAGCAGGACCCTACTAAATAATGGGACTAGCAGGACCCTCATGGATAATGGGATTAGCAGGACCCTCCTGGATAATGGGACTAGCAGGACCCTCCTCGGTAATGGGATTAGCAGGACCCTCCTGGATAATGGGATTAACAGGACCCTCCTGGATAATGGGTCTAGCAGGACCCTCCTGGATAATGGGACTAGCAGGACCC
This sequence comes from Solanum peruvianum, assembly GCA_027705065.1. Lineage (NCBI taxonomy): Eukaryota > Viridiplantae > Streptophyta > Magnoliopsida > Solanales > Solanaceae > Solanum > Solanum peruvianum. Next base: position 32,205,947 of record JAKWJD010001766.1, read on the forward strand.
TCCTGGATAATGGAATAGCAGGACCCTCCTGGATAATGGGATTAGCAGGACACTCCTGGATAATGGGACTAGCAGGACCCTCCTTGATAATGGGACTAGCAGGACTCTCCTGGATATTGGGACTAGCAGGACCCTCCTGAATAATGGGATTAAAACTTCCTAGTCTAGATTTTTAGTTTTATTTTCTCCTGAAATAAACACTTCCTAGCCGAAGTTTATGTTTTATATTTATATTTGCTAATAACACACAAAAAATTTTCCCAGTGAAAACTGGGGCAAATTTTTTTTTATTATTTTTTTTATTTTTTTTTTGTTTGGGTGGTTCTCAGGTTTTCTCAAGCGAGACCTGGATTTGAAATTCAAGAACAAAGTTTCAAATTTTTTAGAATAATCAATTCAATGATGGTTAGAATTAGCTTCTTCAATGCATGTAGCAGCTTGCCTTCCACACATCTTTTACTAGTCAACTTTTGATCAAGAAAACATGCATTTATTCAAGAGCATTTTTCAAGTTTTCATTTTGAAGAATGTCAAAAGTAATGTCTAAGTGGCAAGTTCAGCCTCCATTCCAATTCTAAGTTAAGATGTTCACTCAAAAATCAAGGTGATATCTTAAAGTCAAAATTCAAGTGAAGATTCAAGAAAAGCTGCGTGGATGGAAGTTTGTACATTTGTTTTTCTTTTGACTAATAGTTTTCAATTTTTATGTAAGGATAAGAACCGCGATCTGGAGCCTCGATAGAACCTCACTTAACTTCCAACTCATCACTTTATCTCCTCGAACTACATGTGTTCTGATTCCCTTATCACCCGGGATATGTAGGATGTCCAAAACAAGGACTCAGTCGCACAAATTTTAGTCTTTCAAATAAGAGTTAGGTCAAAACTTGTCACTTTGTCTATTTCTTTGTCTGAAAACACTTTATATTTCCAGTCAAAGAGGGGCAAACTGTAGACACGTAATTTTGACCGAATTTAAGTTTAACACCAATTTTTAGAGCATAAATAATTTTATCAATCTAAATTAAATATATTTTGACTTTTTTTTATTTTCATTAAGTTTGTTTAAAATATATAAGAATAAAAAACATAGATATAATTTTTATTATATAAGTTTATTTTACTCAAAACAATTAATAATTATTTATTTATTATTTACTCAAAACAATTAATAATTATATAATTATCATATTATATAAATATATATATATTTCCCAACACACACACTACTACTACTATATACCTTTTTCCCCAACTTAGAGGGAAAAAAAAAGAAAAAACATCAGAAAGGTAAAAAAAAAAAAAGAAAACGAAAGGGAGGAGAAGTCAAGAAAAGGGAAGGCAACACACACGTAAGAAAATATTATTCTCATCTTTTTACTTTTTTAAAAAAATCACAAACAAAGGTTGAGTTTTGAGGTTCACTTTCGTGGTTTCAAGTTCGTGGTTCCTTGTTAGGATTATATCATTTCCTTGAATTTGATTTTCGCAAAAGGTATTATTCAATATTCATTTTGTCACGACCCAAAACCGAGCCGCGAGTGGCACCCACACTTACCCTCCTATGTGAGCGAACCAACTAATACAAAACCCAACATTTCAATATAATAATAGAAAGCAATGTGGAAGACTTAAACTCATTAATGAAAACCAATTAAATAACTTCTAAAACCTCAACATCTATTATTCCCCAAAATCTGGAAGTCATCATCACAAGAACATCTATCCTCAAATTACTAAACTAAGAGTATTCTAAGAAACTAAAATAACTAAAAAGCTAGTCCATGCTGGAACTTCAAGGCATCAAGACATGAGGAAGATGATCCAGTCCAAGCTAGAAGCATTAGCTCACCCTGAATTCCGGTGTAATGAAGACTGGCTAGAGTTGCGGTTGAGTTGAGGACGACGGTACGTTTGCTACACCCCACAATTAACAAAGAAGAACATACAAGTAGGGGTCAGTACAAAACACAAGTACTGAGTAGGTATCATCGGCCAACTCAAAATAGAAAACAGTATATATCAGATAATATCATAAATCAACTACAATACTCAACATGTAGCAACAACAAGTACTATAATCATTAATAAGTACCGCCAAGTTTACCCATGAGGACTCAAGCCTCAATACCATACTCATTTGGGAATTAGATTCATTAGATTGAGTATATTAACATCTTTCAAGATTCATTATCTTTATTTCTCTTGTGTCGGTACGTGACACTCCGCTCCCCAACTACTATGTGTCTGAACGTGACACTCCGATCCCCTAATTCTACGTGTCGGTTCGTGACACCCGATCCCCTAATTCTATGTGTCGGTTCGTGACACCCGATTCCCTAATTCTACGTGTCGATTCGTGACACCCGATCCCCTAATTCTACGTGTCGGTTCGTGACACCCGATCCCCTAATTCTACGTGTCGGTTCGTGACACCCAATCCCCTAATTCTACGTGTCGATTCGTGACACCCGATCCCCTAATTCTATGTGTCGGTTTGTGACACCCGATCCCCTAATTCTACGTGTCGGTTTGTGACACCCAATCCCCTAATTCTACGTGTCGGTTCGTGACACCCGATCCACTAATCTCATTCTATCAATTCATCAATCTCATTATGTTAGTTCATCAAGCCTTCTTTTATACCAAGGCATCATCGTTAACCAAGTGAATTAGGGTTTTTCAAGATTTAGGATTCATTAGCTTCATCATGCTTATTTTATCACAATTATATAATCACATTCATGCAAGCATACAATTAAGCATATAAAAGGGTTTACAATACTACCAATACATATCATTCGCTATTAAGAGTTTACTAAGAATAGCATAAAAAACATAACCTACCTCCACCGAAGATTCGTGATCAAGCAAGCAAATTCCCCAAGCCTTTTGCTCTCCTTGCGTTCTTCCCTTTCTCTCTCAATCGATCCTCTCTCTCTCTTTGTTCTTTCTAGTTTTCTTATTCAAACCCTCTTTCTTTTACCCTAATTAGCATATAATTAAGTATAGATGATGATGAATTAACCCATTAATTAATTCAAGGTTATCTCCTTTAACCCCCAAGAAATTAAACTATTAACATTAACCCACTAACTTTATAATTAAAGCAGGAATAGTCCAAAACGCCCCTTAAAACAATTAACTGAAATCCGACCCAGCCTGGGATTACGCAGCCTGTGATGGCCCGTCGTGCCTGCGACGTTCCGTCCTGCTGCTTCCATCACAAAGTTCAGAGACTCAATTTCCTTGAAGAGTCTGTGACGGTCGGTCGTACCCACGACGGTCCGTCCTGCCATGTCATCACGAAGTTCAGAGACTTAATTTATGTGAAAGATGTGTGACGGTCCGTCGTGACCACGACGGCCCGTCCTGCCATTCCGTTACAAAGTTCAGAGAGTCGATTTCAGTACCCAAATTTCAGAATTCTAAGTGTTTTGGAATGAGACCCCTCGACGGTCCGTCGTGGGATCCGTTGTCTCAGCCAGTTTTCCAGAAATAAAATCTGCTGCTCAAAACGACTAAACAGGTCGTTACAATAGATACCGATTTACCCATCGTTCGTCCTCGAACGATCACACGAAAAGAAACAAGGGCGAAAAGGAGTACCTGAATCTGTAAAAAGATGTGGGTATCATTCTTGCATATCCGTCTCCTTCTCCCAAGTGGACTCTTCAACCGGCTGATTCTTCCATTGCACCTTGATGGAAGCAATCTCCCTTGACCTCAACTTGTGAACTTCCCTATCTAAAATATCAACAGGCTCCTCCTCATAAGACAAATTCTCATCAAGCAAAACCGAATCCGAACGAATGATGTAGTTTCCATCCCCATGGTATCTTTTCAACATAGACACATGAAATACCGGATGCACTCCTGACAGCCCTGGAGGCAAGGCTAATTCATAAGCCACCTCCCCTACTCGTTTAAGTACTTCAAAGGGACCAATATACCTTGGGCTTAGCATACCTCTTTTACCAAACCGCATCACCCCTTTCATGGGAGAAACCTTCAGCAAGATTTGCTCACCCTCCATGAACTCCAAGTCTCTAACCTTTCGATCTGCATATTCTTTCTGCCTACTTTTGAGCCGCTAAAAGCTTTTCTTGAATGCATTTCACCTTATCTAATGATTCCCTCAGAAGGTCAGTACCCCAAGGTCTAACCTCAAATGCATCAAACCAACCAATGGGAGACCTACATCTCCTCCCATACAGTGCCTCAAATGGGGCCATACCAATGCTTGAGTGATAGCTATTATTGTAGGAGAACTCTGCTAAGGGTAAGAAGTTATCCCAATGGCCACCAAATTCTATCACACATGCACGAAGCATATCCTCCAACACTTGAATCGTTCGCTCAGACTGACCATCGGTCTGAGGGTGGAATGCAGTACTAAGGTCCAACCTAGTACCTAATTCCGCATGCAATGTTCTCCAAAACATAGAAGTAAACTGTGTACCTCTATCTGATATGATGGAAAGTGGAACTCCATGCAATCGAACGATTTCTGAGATGTAGATTTTGGCTAACTTCTCTGCATTGTAGGTCACCTTGACCGGAATGAAATGAGCAGACTTAGTTAATCTGTCCACAATTACCCAAATAGAATCGAACTTTCCCAATGTCTTTGGAAGACCAACCACGAAGTCCATTACGATTCTCTCCCACTTCCATTCCGGAATGGGCATTCTCTGAAGTGTTCCTCCGGGCCTCTGGTGTTCATACTTCACTTGCTGACAGTTTGGACATTTGGCAATAAAATCCACAATATCACGCTTCATTCTACTCCACCAAAAGTGTTGCTTTAGGTCACGATACATCTTGGTTGCACCAGGATGTATAAAATACCATGAACTATGAGCCTCTGTCAGAATAGTGTTGATCAAATCATCGACGCGGGGTACACATACCCTTCCCTTAATTCTCAAAACACCTTCCTCATCGATTTGTGCTTCCTTAGCCTCTCCTCGCAACACTTTATCTCGGATCCGGATCAATTTCTCATCATTAAACTGCTTTCCCTTAATCTTGTCAAGGAAGGAAGATCTTGCCTCCACACAAGCCAAAAATCCTCCCTCCTCATTTACCTCTGACCTCATAAAGTCATTAGCCAGAATCTGAACTTCTCTAGCCAATGGGCGTCTAGAAACTTGCAAATGATCTAGACTTCCCATGCTTCCGGCCTTTCTACTTAAAGCATCTGCCACAACATTAGCTTTTCCCGGAAGATACAAGATTGTGATATCGTAGTCCTTCAGTAGTTCCATCCATCTCCTCTGTCTAAAATTCAAATCTTTCTGAGTAAAGACATACTGTAGGCTACGATGATCCGTATAGACTTCACACTTAACCCCATATAGATAGTGCCTCCATTGCTTTAATGCAAACACTACCGCGACCAATTCCAAATCATGGGTTCGATAGTTACGTTCATGCACTTTTAATTGCCTTGAAGCATAAGCAATCACATTCTTCTCTTGCATTAGCACTGCACCCAAACCCGAATAGGATGCATCACAATAAACAATGAAATTCTTGCCTTCCGCTGGCAAGGTAAGAATTGGTGCAGTGGTCAACAAGGTCTTGAGCTTCTGAAAGCTTTCCTCACATTCATCCGACAATACAAATGGAACATTTTGCTTAGTCAAGTTTGTCAATTGGGAAGCAATAGAAGAGAATCCCTTGACAAATCGACGGTAGTAGCTAGCTAAACCAACAAAGCTCCTTATCTCTGTAACATTTGTAGGTCTCTTCCAATTCTTCACTGCTTCAATCTTAGATGGATCCACCATCACTCCATCCTTAGAAACCACGTGCCCCAAGAAGGACACTGAATCTAGCCAAAACTCACACTTGGAGAATTTGGCATAAAGCTTTTTCTCCCTCAACATTTCCAATACCATTCTCAAGTGCTTCTCATGTTCTTCCTTGCTCTTTGAGTATACCAGTATATCATCAATGAATACAATGACAAAGATGTCCAGATATGGCTTAAAAATCCCATTCATCAAGCTTATGAAAGCAGCAGGGGCATTAGTAAGCCCAGAAGACATTACTAAGAACTCGTAATGCCCATACCTGGTCCGAAAAGCAGTCTTGGGCACATCCGTTGCCCGTATTTTCAATTGATGATAACCAGATCTCAAATCGATTTTTGAGAAGGTACAAACACCTTGTAACTGATCGAACAAATCATCAATGCGGGGGAGAGGATACTTGTTCTTAATAGTTACCTTATTCAGTTGTCTGTAGTCTATGCACATCCAAAAACTCCCATCCTTCTTCTTCACAAACAAAACCGGAGCACCCCAAGGAGATGCACTTGGTCTAATGAAGCCTTTTCCTAACAATTCTTGAAGTTGAGCCTTTAACTCTCTTAACTCAGCGGGAGCCATTCTATAAGGGGGTATAGAAATGGGTTGAGTACCCGGTTCCAGATCAATGCAAAAGTCAATATCCCTATCTGGTGGCATACCAGGAAGATCTGCAGGGAACACATCCAGAAACTCACGGACTACCGAAACCGACTCAATTGAAGGTACTTGGGTAGTGTCATCCCGAAGATGTGTCAAGAAAGCTAAACACCCTTTACTAACCATTCTCTTAGCATGAAGAAAGGAGATGATACGAACCGGAGTGGAAGTGTAGTCACCCTCCCACACTAACGGATTTGTCCCAGGCTTGGCTAACATCACAGTTTTAGCATTACAATCCAAGATTGCAAAATTTGGAGAAAGCCAAGTCATACCCAGAATTACATCAAAGTCAACCATTCCAGGATAACCAAATCTACGTAAGTGTTGCTCCCCACAAAAGTCACCAAACAAGACCTATATACCCTTTCACAAAACGGCGAATCCGCTCTTGTGGACTGAAACAAAGTTGGGTGGCATACCTGGATAATGCACGAAACTTAGCCTCATATGCAGTAACCGACATCCTACCTTGCTCTAGGCTCAAAAACTCATCTCTTTTCCTATCCCTCAAAGTCCGGGGGATATACTTCTCCATAAACAAGCTAGAGAATGAGGCCCAAGTCATAGGTGGTGCCTCTGTTGGTTGACACTCAACATGTGACCGCCACCACATTTTGGCGTTCCCTTGAAACTGATAAGTCACAAACTCAACACCAAACCGTTCTACTATACCCATCTTGTGTAGTAGCTCATAACAGTCAACCAGAAAATCGTAGTCATCCTCAGATTCAGCACCCTTGAAGGTTGGAGGTTTCAATTTCAAGAACTTACTGAAAAGTTCATGCTGATCATTTGTCATTATAGGCCCTGTAGTCAGACGAGGAAACGTGCTTATTTCTAATGAGGCATCCATGCGGGGAGCCACAGTAGCTGCATGTTGTACTTCTGGAACCTGAGGTCCTGGTGTAGAAAACACTGGAGGTGCCTGGCCTTGATCAGATAACCCACTAAGATAAGCAAGAACCTGATTAATCATCTCTGGGGTAGGTTGGGGTGGTAATTCCTCATTATGCACTTGTTCATTCTCCCCTTCCTCACCCTCTCTTATCACTTCCTCAGTCGGTTGGGCTAGGTGCTTGTCCTCTTCCTCTAGAGGACGTTCTCCCGCGACCTCTACCACGGCCTCTTGCCACTGCTCCTCTCCGAGCTACAGCCCCAGTGGCTGGCTCAGACGCATCTTGCCTTGCCGGTGTTGGTGTTGGCGCAGTCATTGCTCTAGTTCTAACCATCTGCGAAATAGAGTGAAGATGGCCAGATACCAATTTGTATCACCTAGATACCAATTGGATCCAAGTAATAGCACGAAAGAAAGAAAAAAAGAAAGAATTGAATTTTCCTAAAGTCTTATAGACTGTCAAAGAAAAGTAAAGGCGTCCCCCTACCGTTCCTTAAGACTCTACTAGACTCGTTCTTGTGTGATGAGACCAACAAACCTAATGCTCTGATACCAAGTTTGTCACGACCCAAAACCGAGCCGCGAGTGGCACCCACACTTACCCTCCTATGTGAGCGAACCAACTAATACAAAACCCAACATTTCAATATAATAACAGAAAGCAATGCGGAAGACTTAAACTCATTAATGAAAACCAATTAAATAACTTCTAAAAACTCAACATCTATTATTCCCCAAAATCTGGAAGTCATCATCACAAGAACATCTATCCTCAAATTACTAAACTAAGAGTATTCTAAGAAACTAAAATAACTAAAAAGCTAGTCCATGCCGGAACTTCAAGGCATCAAGACATGAGGAAGATGATCCAGTCCAAGCTAGAAGCATTAGCTCACCCTAAAATCCGGTGTAATGAAGACTGGCTAGAGTTGCGGTTGAGTTGAGGACGACGGTACGTTTGCTACACCCCACAATTAACAAAGAAAAACATACAAGTAGGGGTCAGTACAAAACACAAGTACTGAGTAGGTATCATCGGCCAACTCAAAATAGAAAATAGTATATATCAGATAATATCATAAATCAACTACAATACTCAACATGTAGCAACAACAAGTACTATAATCATTAATAAGTACCACCAAGTTCACCCATGAGGACTCAAGCCTCAATACCATACTCATTTGGGAATTAGATTCATTAGATTGAGTATATTAACATCTTTCAAGATTCATTATCTTTATTTCTCTTGTGTCGGTACGTGACACTCCGCTCCCCAACTACTATGTGTCGGAACGTAACACTCTGAACCCCTAATTCTACGTGTCGGTTCGTGACACCCGATCCCCTAATTCTACGTGTCGGTTCATGACACCCTATCCCCTAATTCTACGTGTTGGTTCGTGACACCCGATCCCCTAATTCTACGTGTCGGTTTGTGACACCCGATCCCCTAATTCTACGTGTCGGTTCGTGACACCTGATCCCCTAATTCTACGTGTCAGTTCGTGACACTCGATCCCCTAATTCTACGTGTCGGTTCGTGACACCCGATCCCCTAATTCTACGTGTCGGTTCGTGACGCCCGATCCCCTAATTCTACGTGTCGGTTCGTGACACCCGATCCACTAATCTCATTCTATCAATTCATCAATCCTTCTTTTATACCAAGGCATCATCAATCTCATTATGTTAGTTCATCAAGCCTTCTTTTTTACCAAGGCATCATCGTTAACCAAGTGAATTAGGGTTTTTCAAGATTTAGGATTCAATAGCTTCATCATGCTTATTTTATCACAATTATATAATCACATTCATGCAAGCATACAATTAAGCATATAGAAGGGTTTACAATACTATCAATAAATATCATTTGCTATTAAGAGTTTACTACGAATAGCATAAAAACCATAACCTACCTCCACCGAAGATTCGTGATCAAGCAAGCAAATTCCACAAGCCTTTTGCTCTCCTTGCGTTCTTCCCTTTCTCTCTCGATCCATCCTCTCTCTCTCTTTGTTCTTTCTATTTTTCTTATTCAAACCCTCTTTCTTTTACCCTAATTAGCATATAATTAAGTATAGAAGATGATGAATTAACCCATTAATTAATTCAAGGTTATCTCCTTTAACCCCCAAGAAATTGAACTATTAACATTAACCCACTAACTTTATAATTAAAGCAGGAATAGTCCAAAACGCCCCTTAAAACAATTAACAGAAATCCAACCCAGCCTGGGATTATGCAGCCTATGATGGCCCGTCGTGCCTGCGACGGTCCGTCCTGCTGCTTCCGTCACAAAGTTCAGAGACTCAATTTCCTTGAAGAGTCTGTGACGGTCCGTCGTACCCACGACGGTCCATCCTGCCATGTCGTCACAAAGTTCAGAGACTTAATTTATGTGGAAGATGTGTGACGGTCCGTTGTGACCACGACGGCCCGTCCTGCCATTCCGTTACGAAGTTCAGAGAGTCGATTTCAGTACCCAAATTTCAGAATTCTAAGTGTTTTGGAACGAGACCCCCTCGACGAGCCGTCGTGGGATCCGTCGTCTCAGCCAGTTTTCCAGAAATAAAATCTGCTGCTCAAAACGACTAAACAGGTCGTTACACATTTATAATATTATATTCATGATTATGTGGTATTTATTTTTCATTTTATGAATTTAATCAAGTTCTAGGTTGGTTCAACCTTTTCATTATAATATTCAAATACGGTAAATATGTGTATATTGTTAAAATTAGAACAAATTATGTAGAGTATCGTATTTTAATCTTTATGTGTAATGACCCGGAAGGTCATTTTTGGAAATTCTTGAATATTTGCTTAACTTGAGTTAATTAATCGATAGTTTATGGGCTAAAGTGATAATTTATTTAAGACCCTATACTCCTTAGCCTATATTTAATTAAATATGTGGGTAAAACCTATCACTTTTAGTACTTAAATAATTCAAAAAATAATAATAAATAAGGAAGAAAAAAAAAAGAGGCGAAGGGTTTCTCTGCACTTGCGGCTGCGAACTGCTTAAGGTAAGTTTCGTTTCCTTTAGTTTCTTATTTTCTGCACATACATGTGCATACATATCAATATTATATATTAAATTATATATATGTGTGTGTATAGCAATGAAAGCATATTGCATGTTAAAAAAAAAACAGAAAAATCACGTGAACAGTAGAGAAAAGAAAACCATTTGAATCATTTTGATCAATGATTGGTTCATCATGAGCCAATCATTAGTGGGTCAATGATTGGTTCATAATGAGTCAATCATTAGTGGGTTGAAAAGGAAAAATAAATAAATATATAGTGCAAAATACGTTAATGGCATCATTAGGCGTAAATTTCAAAATATTAGTTATTATATTATGGTTCAAGTTTTGATATATTGGTATGTAATTTAAATATTAGATGAATAAGATTTTGTGAGTACCATTTAAATTATGACGTTGGAAAAATTTGGGATGCAATCCTATTTTTAAAACTTGAAAACTATGATAGTGGAAATTTTAATTGACATCAAGAATTATAAACTTGATTATAAATTTGGGGTGTATTTTTAGTTCAAGGTTAAACACATAAAAGTGTGAGTGTTGTTAGTTCTGAAACCTTATTGTGAATATATACTTGAATAGATTCCATTGGTTCAGAGGCTCAACGGAAAGGGAAGGCTCAAGTCCAAGAATAATTATTCGATTGGCTAAGGCAAGTGGATTTCTAAACTCTTGTTAAGCGTACGAAATTCGTGTATTTCCTTGTGTGATGTTGAGAATGATTTGGAGACTTGTTGTATATTTGTTGGTGTGGTATTTCTTGTTGTAAATTGTGCTTTGTTATCAAATGGTTATCTCCTCCTTTTCATTTGAGCATGTCATTTGCATTGTATCTGAGACATGGTTGTGGTAAGAGGATGATGTACTATTTTCGAGGGTCGTATCGCGCGCCGCGATGGATATTATATTTCGAGGGACGTATCGCGCGCCGCGAAGGTTACTATTATCGAGGGTCGTGTCGTTCGCCGCGACAGGTGCATGGACAGATATGTCCCCCATGGGTCCCGGACTGAGAGACAGCGGGTGTGTATCGTTAGGGAAGACATGCATCACTATACTTGACATTGCATCTCATGGCATTGCACATCTTATTATTCATGAATTTGAAAACGTGTTTTGCTGACCTTGTGAGTGTTTCTCTGTGAAGCTTGTGACTGTTGAATGTTGAGTTGTTATTGAGAATGTATAAACTGATAGAGTGTGGTTATTGAGTTGTGTTTGGTAAACTGTAAACTGTTAGACTGTAGCGTAGAGGCTTAGATAGGGTGTAAGGAGTGCCCGTATTTTGTTCACTTAACTTGTGTTTAGAGGTTTGTTTGTTGGGTACCGCGTGGTTTGGTACTCACCCCTTGCTTCTACAAATTTTTTGTAGGTTACGAGCCCGGATTTTTGTGATACCTTCCATTCTCTTCGTTTCCGAGGCATCTTGTGGAGGATTGTGAGGTAGCTGCTTGTCATCTCAGCGAACTTTAATACTCCAGTTTATGACTTTGTTTTTACTTGAAAGACAACTTCATTTTAGACTTCTATTTTATTTTAATTCTAATTTTTACATTAGAGGCTTGTGCACGTGACAACCTGGTTTTGGGGATTGAATTAATATGACTTGGTTTTCTTTTATAGAAATTGTTGTTGGATTGTCATTTACTTCCGCACTTTGTTAGATATTGGGTTTTAGGCTGACTTGTTTGGTGGGATAAGACGAGTGCCATCACACCCATTTCGGGTCGTGACAAAATGGTATCAGAGCCCCAGGTTCATAGATCTCACGTGTATACAAGCCGAGTATACGTAGAGTCTCAAGGATCAGTACGGAGACATCTGTACTCATCTATGAGAGGCTATAAAGATTACTAGGAAACTTCCTTTTGTTCATTCTTTCTCATCGTGCGTAGTCACTTCTTTAGTACTGAGTTGTTGTATACTCTTTTGACAGATGACGAGGACTAGAACTAATGTTACTGGTGGTAGAGGGGAGGCACTTCCCGAGGCAATTGTTGAGGCCCCAGCTAGAGGTAGGGGTAGATCTCGAGCTAGAGGTCGTGCTAGTAGTACGACAGTAGCTAGAGGTCGTGGACGTGGAGCAGCACCATTGAGAGGTAGTGCTAGAGAGGTCTCTACCGAACCTCAGATTGATGACAGAGAGGACCAGGTTCCTCCAGATCCCGTAGTCACACCTTTGCTTCAAGATACGCTATTGAGGGTGTTAAGTGTGCTAGAGGGCTTTTCTCAGGGTGGTGGTGCAACTACCACACCACATGACTCTCATACTAGAGAGGGGGCTCAGACCCAAGAGCAGCAACAAGGTCCGGTTGCTCAGGATGCGGTGGGGAAACTACCAGTAGATCCCGCGGTTCATAATGATATTGCACCAGCAGTTGGGGGTCAAGTTGCATCGATGGTTGTTCTGACAGAGGATGAGCAGCGTAGGTATGAGAGATTTCGAAAGATGGACCCACCTCAGTTTCAGGGTGGGAAGAGCGAGGACGCTCATGAGTTTCTAACTACCTGCCGAGAGTTACTAGAGGTGGTTGGATTAGCTGAGTCACATGGGGTTAGATATGCTACACTCCAGCTTCGTGGACCAGCGAGAGACTGGTGGAGGACTTATTCGAGGGTTTTGCCAGTTGGATCTCCTCCAGTGACTTGGGAGCAGTTTGCTAGTGCATTCCAAGATCGTTTTATCCCATTGAGCGTGAGAGAGGAGAGTCGCTTGAGGTTTGAGAGTCTGAGATAGGATGGTTTATCGGTTACAGAGTATGAGGCGCGTTTTTGCCAGTTGTCTAGGCATGCGTTGGCCATTATTCCAAATGAGACAGAGAGGATCCGCAGATTTGTGAGGGGATTGACTTTCTTTATCAGGTCAGCTGTGTTTCGGACATCTAGGGAGGGGACTTCTTTCCAGTCTATTGTGAGCGCCGCCAAAGAGGCGGAATTGATGGAGAGAGAGGAGTTTGGGGACCCTAAAAGAGCTCGTATATCAGGTCAGTTTCAGGGTGCCTCATCTGGAGGTAGGGGATCACAGAGAGTGAGTGGTTCTTTTCAGCAGCGGGGACCTATTCATGCATCTATGCCGACATTTGAGGGTGGCCAGACATCTAGGGGTTCTTATGGCCCGGGTCAGGGCTCGTACGATTCACACCAGCGACCTACAGGGCGAGGCAATTATAGTGGGTTCTCAGGATCCACACAAAAGTTCCCAGGTCAGAAATTTTGTTTTACTTGTGGAGATCCCAATCATCTAACGCGGCAGTGTACTTCTCAAAGGGGTCGTGGTGGGCCTCGACCTAATTCTTCATTCCAGACTAGACCACCAACACCACAGGGTAGAGGTCGTGGCAGAGTTCAGTCAGGTAGAGGTGATAGAGTTTCTAGTAGTGGTGTTGCAGCTCAGCAGAGTGGGGGTAGAGGTACCACCCAGGATGGAGGTGGACGAGGAGGCCACTGCTATGCTTTCCCCGGGAGACCTGAAGCGGAGACCTCCGATGTTGTTATTACAGGTATCATCCCAGTATGCCATCGGCCTGCGTCTGTGTTGTTTGATCCAGGTTCTACATTCTCTTATGTGTCTACGTATTTTGCTGCTAAATTTGATATGATATGTGATAGCATGACTGTACCTATTCGTGTTTCTACACCCGTGGGTAAGCCCTTAGTGGTGGATCGAGTATATCGATCCTGTCTTATTTCATTGGCTGGGTATGACACTTGGGTAGACTTAATCATTCTGGGGATGGTAGACTTTGATGTTATCTTGGGTATGGATTGGCTTTCTCCTTATCATGTTTTCCTTGATTGTAATGCTAAGACTGTGACTTTAGCAATGCCTGGTATTCCGAGGGTTGAGTGGAAGAGTGCTAGTGGTTCTTATCCTAGCAAGGTCATCTCTTTTATCCGTGCTCAGAAATTGGTGGAGAGGGGGTGTTTGTCTTACTTAGCGTTTATTCGGGATACTAGTGTTGAACCACCTTCCATGGACTCTGTTCCCGTGGTTCAGGAGTTTCTCGATGTATTTCCTTCTGATCTTCCAGGTGTTCCTCCCGATAGGGATGTCGATTTTGCTATTGATTTGGAGCCGGACACTAAGCCTATTTCTATACCTCCATATCGTATGGCCCCAGCAGGGTTGAAAGAATTGAAGGAAGATTTATTGAGTAAGGGTTTTATTCGCCCTAGTGTATCACCTTGGGGTGCCCCTATATTGTTTGTGAAGAAGAAGGATGGGACTATGAGAATGTGTATTGATTACAGACAGTTGAACAAGGTAACAGTTAAGAATAAGTATCCTTTTCCGCGTATTGATGACTTATTTGATCAGTTACAGGGAGCATCATTGTTATCTAAGATTGATCTGAGGTCTGGGCATCATCAGTTGAAGATTAGGGCATCAGATATCCCTAAGACAGCTTTTCGGACCCGGTATGGGCATTATGAGTTTCTAGTGATGTCCTTCGGATTGACTAATGCCCCTGCAGCATTCATGGAGTTGATGAATGGGGTATTTCGACCATACCTTGATTCTTTTGTGATTGTTTTCATCGATGACATCTTGGTTTACTCTAAGACTGAGGAGGACCATGTTAGACACCTGAGGATTGTACTTCAGAGGTTGAGAGAAGAGAAGTTGTATGCCAAGTTCTCAAAGTGTGAGTTCTGGCTTACTTCTGTGACATTCTTGGGACACGTGGTGTCCAAGGAGGGTATTAGAGTAGATCCGGCCAAGATTGAGGCAGTTAGAGGCTGGACGCGACCTACTTCACCTACTGAGATTAGGAGTTTTGTGGGATTGGCAGGCTATTATCGACGATTTGTTCAGAGTTTCTCTACTGTTGCAGCTCCATTGACTAGATTGACTCGACAGGATGTGGGTTTTCAGTGGTCTGATGAGTGTGAGGAGAGCTTTCAAAAGCTCAAGACTTTGTTGACTTCTGCTCCTGTGTTGACTCTACCTGAGGAAGGTGTAGACTTTACTGTGTATTGTGATGCTTCAGGAGTTGGATTGGGTGGTGTGTTGATGCAGAAGGGGAAAGTGATTGCTTATGCTTCTAGGCAGTTGAAATCCCATGAGAAGAACTACCCTACTCATGATTTGGAGTTTGCGGCTGTGGTATTTGTACTTAAGTTATGGCGTCATTATTTGTATGGAGTGCATTGTGAGATCTTCACTGATCATCGGAGTCTTCAGTATATCTTTAGCCAGAGGGATTTGAACTTGAGGCAACGAAGATGGCTTGAGTTGCTGAAGGACTATGATGTGACCATTCTGTATCATCCGGGGAAGGCCAATGTTGTGGCCGATGCTTTGAGTAGGAAGACTCATAGCATGGCGAGTCTTGCATCTCTTAGTGTTGAGGAGAGACCATTGGCTAGAGATGTTCAATTGTTAGCTAACAGTCTTGTACGATTACAGATCTCAGAGGAGAGTGATGGATTGATTGCTTTTATTGAGGCTCGATCTTCTTTAGTCGAGCAGATTCGTGCACACCAGTTTGATGATGTAAAATTATGTCTCATTCGAGACAAAGTATTGAGTGGGGAAGCTAAGGAGGCTTTCCTTGATTCTGATGGTGTCTTACGGATTGGAGGCAGGATTTGTGTGCCTAAGACAAGCGATTTGATTAGATTGATTCTTGAGGAGGCCCATTGTTCTCGGTACTCCATCCATCCGGGAGAGGCGAAGATGTATCATGATCTGAGTCAGCATTACTGTGGTGTGGGATGAAGAGAGATATTTCAGACTTTGTTTCGAGGTGTTTGACTTGCCAGCAGGTCAAGTGTGAGCACCAGCGGCCCGGGGGTGTATCTCAGAGGATGCCTATTCCTACTTGGAAGTGGGAGTGGATTACTATGGACTTTGTCGTGGGTTTGCCTACCACAGTGGGTGGTTATGACTCTATTTGGGTTGTTGTTGATAGGCTGACCAAGTCTGCCCACTTCATCCCGGTTCGGGTGAAGTATACAGCAGAAAAGTTAGCTGAGCTATATATCAGTCAGATTGTGCGACTACATGGAGTTCCTATTTCTATCATATCATATCGAGGTTCACTATTTACTTCTCATTTCTGGAAGGCATTACAACATGGTCTGGGTACTCAGTTAGATATGAGTACGGCATTTCACCCTCAAACAGATGGTCAATCTGAGCGGACCATTCAGGTATTGAAAGATATGCTTCGAGCGTGTGTGATCGATTTTGGTGCTAGATGGGATCAACATTTACCATTAGCGGAGTTTGCCTATAATGACAGTTATCACTCTAGTATCAAATGGCCCCATTTGAGGCATTGTATGGTAGACGGTGTAGATCTCCGATTGGTTGGTTTGATTCGGCGGAGATGGACTCTTTGGATACAGACTTGCTTAGAGATGCTATGGAACAAGTCCGTATGATTTAGTATAGATTATTGAAAGCTCAGAGTCGACAGAAGAGTTATGCATACCGGAGAGTTAGAGCCTTGGTGTTTATGGAGGGTGATCATGTTTGGCTCCGAGTATCACCCATGAAGGGTGTGATGAGGTTTGGAAAGAAGGGAAAGCTTAGCCCTAGGTTCATTGGACCTTTTGAGATATTGAGCCGAGTGGGAGAGGTGGCCTATAAGTTGGCCTTGCCACCTAGTTTGTCGGCAGTTCATCCTGTTTTTCATGTCTCTATGCTTCGGAAGTACATTCCGGATGAATCTCATGTGCTTTCACTTGACTCTGTGGAGTTGGGTCCAGACTTGGCATTTGAGGAGGAGCCTATAGCTATTTTGGATAGGCAAATTCGAAAGCTTAGGACTAAAGAGATTGCTTCAGTGAAGGTGCAATGGAAGCACCGATCAGTGGGAGAGGCAACTTGGGAGACTGAGTCTGACATGCGTGCCAAATATCCTCAACTTTTTGAAGCTTCAGGTAATTACTTTTACTCTATGTTCGAGGACGAACATGTTTCTTAGTGGTGGATAATGTAATGACCCGGAAGGTCATTTTTGGAAATATTTGAATATTTTCCTAACTTGAGTTAATTAATCGATAGTTTATGGGCTAAAGTGATAATTTATTTAAGACCCTATTCTCTTTAGCCTATATTTAATTAAATATGTGGGTAAAACCTATCACTTTTAGTACTTAAATAATTCAAAAAAATAATAAATAAGGAAAAGAAAAAAAAAAGAGGCGAAGGGTTTCTCTGCACTTGCGGCTGCGAACTGCTTAAGGTAAGTTTCGTTTCCTTTAGTTTCTTATTTTCTGCACATACATGTGCATACATATCAATATTATATATTGAATTATATATATGTGTGTGTATAGCAATGAAAGCATATTGCATGTTAAAAAAAAAAACAGAAAAGTCACGTGAACAATAAAGAAAAGAAAACCATTTGAATCATTTGGATCAATGATTGGTTCATCATGAGCCAATCATTAGTGGGTCAATTATTGGTTCATAATGAGCCAATCATTAGTGGGTTGAAAAGGAAAAATAAATAAATATATAGTGCAGAATACGTTAATGGCATCATTAGGCGTAAATTTCAGAATATTAGTTATTATATTATGGTTCAAGTTTTGATATATTGTATGTAATTTAAATATTAGATGAATAAGATTTTGTGAGTACCATTTAAATTATGACGTTGGAAAAATTTGGGATGCAATCCTATTTTTACAACTTGAAAACTATGATAGTGGAAATTTTAATTGACATCAAGAATTATAAACTTGATTATAAATTTGGGGTGTATTTTTAGTTCAAGGTTAAACACATAAAAGTGTGAGTGTTGTTAGTTCTGAAACCTCATTGTGGATATATACTTGAATAGATTCCATTGGTTCAGAGGCTCAACGGAAAGGGAAGGCTCAAGTCCAAGAATAATTATTCGATTGGCTAAGGCAAGTGGATTTCTAAACTCTTGTTAAGCGTACGAAATTCGTGTATTTCCTTGTGTGATGTTGAGAATGATTTGGAGACTTGTTGTATATTTGTTGGTGTGGTATTTCTTGTTGTAAATTGTGCTTTGTTATCAAATGGTTATCTCCTCCTTTTCATTTGAGCATGTCATTTGCATTGTATCTGAGACATGGTTGTGGTAAGAGGATGATGTACTATTTTCGAGGGTCGTATCGCGCGCCGCGATGGATATTATATTTCGAGGGACGTATCGCGCGCCGCGAAGGTTACTATTATCGAGGGTCGTGTCGTACGCCGCGACAGGTGCATGGACAGATATGTCCCCCATGGGTCCCGGACTGAGAGACAGCGGGTGTGTATCGTTAGGGAAGACATGCATCACTATACTTGACATTGCATCTCATGGCATTGCACATCTTATTATTGATGAATTTGAAAACGTGTTTTGCTGACCTTGTGAGTGTTTCTCTGTGAAGCTTGTGACTGTTGAATGTTGAGTTGTTATTGAGAATGTGTAAACTGATAGAGTGTGGTTATTGAGTTGTGTTTGGTAAACTGTAAACTGTTAGACTGTAGCGTAGAGGTTTAGATAGGGTGTAAGGAGTGCCCGTATTTTGTTCACTTAACTTGTGTTTAGAGGTTTGTTTGTTGGGTACCGCGTGGTTTGGTACTCACCCCTTGCTTCTACAATTTTTTTGTAGGTTACGAGTCCGGATTTTTGTGATACCTTCCATTCTCTTCGTTTCCGAGGCATCTTGTGGAGGATTGCGAGGTAGCTGCTTGTCATCTCAGCGAACTTTCATACTCCAGTTTATGACTTTGTTTTTACTTGAAAGACAACTTCATTTTAGACTTCTATTTTATTTTAATTCTAATTTTTACATTAGAGGCTTGTGCACATGACAACCTGGTTTTGGGGATTGAATTAATATGACTTGGTTTTCTTTTATAGAAATTGTTGTTGGATTGTCATTTACTTCCGCACTTTGTTAGATATTGGGTTTTAGGCTGACTTGTCTTGGTGGGATAAGACGAGTGTCATCACACCCATTTCGGGTCGTGACATTATGGCTAGTATCTGGTGAAATCCTTTTTGCTCCTATTTAATCATAGTAATTAATATTTATTTATTTATTTTTTAAAAAAAACTTATTTTTATATATTTGTTAAATTGAAGCATGAGAAAAATTATTTAAATGATTGTATGTTCCATATAATCTGTAAAGTTAATTCCGACAGTACGCCTCATATTTATTTATTTGTTTATTTATTTCCCCTTATAATTTTTAGTATGCATACTTTATTGTGAATATAAATTTAATTGTTTAAAACCTAATTTCTTTGTTTGTGTCTAAATATACTTGATTAGTAAGATAATTTATGATAATATTGAATGAGAAAATTTGTGAGATAGAGTTGATTTTCAATTTATTTAATGCTAATGTTAATAATCATCTAAAGAAGACTATTGAATATTATATTGGAAAAATGATTATTGAATTGTTATAATATGCTTACTATTTTTTCTTTCAATTAATAAGAAATGAAAAAAATAAAACAAAAACAATGTAAACATTACCTACCTACATATATATATTGATGATCAAAAAGAGAAAGATGGGAAAAAATAAGAAAAGAAAAGAAAAGTAGTGAAGAGGGAATGTTCGAATCAGAAAAAGAATAATAAAATAAAAAAAATATATATATAATAAAAAGAATGTAAAAAATGTACACGAAAAAGTAAAAAAAAATTATAAATACTTTAAAAATGAAAAGATACAAAAAGTATAGTGTTAAAAATATATAAAATATTTTATTATTATCATTAAAAAAACAAAACTATTAAAAAGGGTAAGAAAAGAAAAAGAAGAAAATCAATGTAAAAAAAAAAAAAAGGAAAGTTAAAAAAAAACGTGAAAAGTTAATATAAAAAGAAATAAGAAGAGAGAAACAAAAATACAATAATAAAAAAACAAATAAAAAAAATAAAAGAGAGAAATTAAGAAGCAGGCAAATGTTGAAAGCATGAAAAAATAAATAAATAATTAATAAAAAAGTGTAAAAACTTCACATGTTTATAAAATAGTGCAGTTTTAAATATGTTAATATAAATCAAAGAATGAGGGTAAGTACAGTTGTCTTAATAACATAATATTCAAAAATTAGTTTAAGTCATAGAAGTCCATAAAGTGACCGTGCTAGAACCACGGGACTTGAGGGATGTCTAACACTTCCCATCGGTCAATAGAATTCCTTACCCGAACTGTTTCGCAGACCAAACAAAGAGTCATTTCCTTTTGATTAGGGATTAAATAAAAGGTGACTTGGAACACCATAACTCAATTCCAAGTGGTGACTCTGAAAAAGCTAAAATAATCCCCTAATTAATTACGTCACTTAAATTGGAAAAACTCTTACGCCGCTGCGCGAAAAGGGGTGTGACAGTTATAATTATTTATGTGACAGATCTAAAGTTACCATTTGGAGTAAGTATTTAAAGAGACTTGTTGACTTTTTATACGTTTAATTTTAACCGATTGGGAAGAGAATTTATTAATTTATTTTAAGAATTAAATAAACACAATTTAGTGAAAGGTATGTTTTCAACCTTTATATAAGATATGTGATCTATTAAGCTATATCTTTTAACTACTTATGTTAATTATCAATAATTTCAATTTTGTGTGTAACTATAATATACGATCATGCTAATGATCATCAAAAGTGATAAAATTACAATTATTTTGAAGGCTTGAGGTTGAGCCTCATTGTAGGTAAGACGATGGATTTACGTCCAATCGCACCAAGAGGGTAAGACATTGGGTTAAAGTCCTGATGCACCATGATAAGAAGATATTGGGTTCAAGTTCCATCTATTTATGGTCTAAGACACTTTTATATGAGTCTTAATGCACCATATTGATGATAATAAATGGCTAAAGAAAAACTAATCTTTTTTTATGAGAAGTTATGAAATTTATTGAATTTGCTCAATTACTGAAGTGAATGTGGTAGTAGTGCATAATATGTCTAAAAGAAGACAATTGATTAAATGATGCACATGAATATGGAATGAGGTACTAAGTTATCAAAATTTAATGTACTTAGATGATTGTGTTCTATTCTTGAAGATTGAGAGCTTTTGACAAATGGTAAAAGTACAGATTTATTCTTTAAAGTGAATGAGGTGTAAGCCATCATGCTAGGCGTGGAAAAGATCGCAATCTTTCATTGTAAATGTGGTATCACCAAAATTGTCTCTTGGCAGACATATGTTAAAGAAAAGTTCCGTACTTTATCTTTTGACTTTTATTGGATAATAATTAGTGCAATTGAGGCACATTCTATGGTAAATAAGAAGTTTACTAATTCCAATACTTTCTTAGTTGGACACGATTGTCTGGGACATCGTTAGTCTATAATGTTTAGACGAATTATGAAAAATTAAAATGAACATTCATGGAAGAAACTAAAAATTCTTGTAAATGGTGAATTTTCTTGTACTACATGTTAGCAAGACAAGCTAATTGTGAGACCATCACAAACAAAAGTTGAGATTGAATTCTCTGCGTTCTAGGAACGTATACAGATATTTGTGGACCTAGTCATCCACCTAGTGGATTGTTTAGATATTTAATGATCCTAATAAATGTTTCCTCTATATATATGGTCTTATGTGTGTCTATTATTATCTCGCAACTTGATGTTTGCAAAAATATTGGCATAAATAATATATTACATGCACAATTTTCTTTAGATTAGTTCATTCAATGATGGGATCACGACTCACCTAAAGGGTGAAGTAATTGAGAAGAAATAAATCTGAAAATTACTCTTGGATTAATAAAATTGAAATTTACTCATATAATAGTAAATCAAAAATTTACTAAAGCAAAAGGCGCATGATGTAGCAAACTTGGAGTTTACGAGTACTAATAATTTTATTAGTTGGCATGAATAATTTGGTCATCCCAAAGATGTGCATATTGAGTAATGGACATATATTGAAAAAATAAAAGATTCTTCAAGAATTCTTTACGTTGCTTGTTCTCGTGATAAAGTTGATTGGATCAACTTAAGTTGGACTAAATCCCTAAATTCTGAAAAGTATAAAAGGTGAATATGAGCCCGTTTACCTATCATGTGATATGATAAAAAGATGCATTTATAAGATAATCACATGTGCGTTTATTGTCAACATGTAGTTTGACATTCACAAAATTGTTTGTGCAAAAATTATTGAGTTAAGATCACAATTTCCGAATATGTTATCAAGATAATTTATCTTGATAATATTGATAAATACTCAAGATGATGTGACACTAAATTTCTTAAATAGTAAAATCATTGTTTATGAAAATAAAGCTTCATATGTTGATATGAAATGCGATATTACATACAAAAGTAATTGTACGCATCAGACCGATAAATTATGATCAAATTTTCTTTCAATTGATGTATGATCGGGGACCAAATACTTTTCATCTGATTATATTGATATGCAGTATATAATCAATGAACTTACATTGATGCACAAGGATAGATACTCTAAAGATTGAGATATATGTTAGTTTGTCTAACATAAAGGGGAGATCAAAAGCAACACAAGAGTTGTAAATACTCTTATTGAATGTCCCTTAAGGATAGAGTCTACGACATGCATGAAACATGATAGACTAATCAATTCTAAATAGTAGGATCAAAGAATCAAAATGATCATAGTAAGAAGATAATGTGCTCTTTGGGAGCCTACGACATAACACTTTATTAAACCTCATGAGAGGGGTAGCTATGTAAATATAATGAAGTGATGATATCTCAATAAGTTATGTTGTATTGTGAATCTATGCAAAATGACATATCATTGACGGTATCTTTGATACAATAGCACGCAATATTGTAAAAGAATATTATGATATAAATTCTAGGACTATTAAAGCATGCTGGTGTAGAAATAATTATCAAGTGAAAAGTGGAATGGTGCATCTTGGTAAGCGTAAAGCTTGTTTAACTTGCAATCTAGGCACTAGAAGATGTCATACATCTAATATTGAATGTTGTCACTTGACAAAACTAATATGAAAATATCCAATGGGTTCGAAATCTAGCATATACAAGGTTTTGGAAAACTTGTTTATCATACTCATAAGGATTAAATAGATTCAAAATGCATAGAGCATATACAAGTCTTGTTATGCAAGTTGATAACTATAATTGAAACTCTTGAAGAGTTTTCAAAAGGCAACAATTTATTTGCTTAAAGAAGTTAAAGTAAGCAGCTTGGAGAAATCTTTGACCCTGAAAGGAAGATTCATAAAAGGATATAGAAGAAAACATATTTCGTCAAGGTTTTTCTACACTCATGGCTCCCAAGAATGGTGATATAAAAATGCAAGAGGTCTGTTCAAGTAATATTATTGTTGATTTATTCATCAAGTCTCTACCAACTACATCTTTCAAGAAGATGGTGCACAAGCTTGGAAAATGAAGATTCTAGTCTCTGAATTGATGTTGTCATGAGGGAAGTTAATACGCGATGTACTCTTCTTTCCTCACAAGGTTTTGTCCCACTGGGTTTTCCTTGTAAGGTTTTTAATGAGGCATCCACAATGCGTATTATTAGATATGTGTACTATTTTACCTTCACTAGATTTTTTTCCTACTGGATTTTATCTAATAAGGTTTTAACGAGACACATAATCTACCGACATTCAAGAGAAGTGTTATAAACAATTTGTATTATAGTAAATGTCTAATTATGTGGAATCCTTGTAGGATATGGTTAGGAATCCTACTTGGAGACCAAGTAAGGTTTTCCGTATAAATAAAGAATTTTCTTTCGTTGTAAATAAGATTTAAGAAAGATAAATGAAACTTTGAATATACTTGAATAAGAAGTCTTTTCTCTTTTCTCTACTTTGTCTTCTACTTAATTTATATAGTTTCATAACAAATCAGTAATTGTCAATTCTTTAACTTTTCAAATAAAAAACAAAATATACATGGAAAACAATGAGTAAAAAGAGAGTAAGCATATTATTGGCGTGGAAACATTGTCTACTAATGAACAAATTGTTTGGATGGTTATGAATAGGAAAGTGGGGGAGTTATGGTGTTTTCTAATTTTTCTTATATTATTATTTTTTCATTCTTTTTATTTTAATAATTCAATTTTTTTAATAACTGCATACCCTATTTTAAATCCTTTTTATTATATAATATTAGTATATTTCATATTTAATTAGCAGTAATTAAATTGTTAAAAATATTTTTTATTTGAAAATGTTAAAATTAAAGAAAAAAATTCAAATGTGAAAACTATCTACATAAAAGTGTGATATAAATAATTTTATTCTATAAAAGAATTGCATTATAAAATGAGTCTGATACTTTCTATTAATTTATTTTCATGCTTAAGGAATTAGTGTAAGCAATTTGCATCCTGTTTGCTACAACGGAGTAGTTATAGAAAATTATTTTAAATATTTAGTATAAAACATTTGATGATTTCCTACGAAAATAGGATCCCTAATGTACTTACCAAAATTTTCAGTGTTGTTTTTATTATTTTATTTTTTTTAATTTCAAAACAGTAAATTTAAATTTCAAATCCAAAGAATAGTAACAATTTTTTTATTTTAGTAAAAAAAAGAATCATTTTTAATTATTTCTCGTTTATTTGTAAAATTACTTCAAAATTATTTTTAGAAATAAATATTTTACTATTTCATGAAATGATTTTTTATAAAAATTGAAAATTTATTATTATTATCAGCTACATCTTTATGCTATAAATATGGATGTTGTGAAAAGATATTTAAATTTTTTAAAAAAAAATAAAAAAGGGAATCACAGACCTTCATATTTTTAGAAAGTATTTAAAACTATTTATAGATTAATCGTAAAAAAATGATCTAAAATCATTTTAAAAATAAAATGAGTAGTAAAAATATGAACGTGTGGCATTGTACATTTTTATCCGTTGGTATCTGTTTTTTTCTTCTCTTTATTTGTAATTAAATAGTTTGTTTAAAATTTATATATATTTTTTTATTATTTTTGTGGTATTGACATTTGTTATTATAATTTTAATTACTAGCATGTGTCATATAATTTAATTATTGATATGTGTCTATATTTATTTATTTAACTAGTATAAGTGTTCACATGTTGCGTGGATATTATTAAAAAAAATAATATGTTAAATTACATTATAACTTTAATTTTGTAAATTTCATTTAATCAATTTAAGATGTGGTTCCTTTATTCTCCGAAAATTATCATAATATAACAAATAATTGGGGGGAAATAGTCACTTGATTTTAAAATATCGTAAGATCTTATATTATGTGCAATAAAATTAAATTTTATTTAAAATAATTATTATAAATTTTCAAGAATTGATTTTATGAGTAATTTGTATAAAGTAAGTTCTACAAACCAACTAAAATATAATTTTTTGTTAAAACAAATAAATAATATATACATTACTTTAAATTACAAAAAAATTATTATTATTTTAACAAAAAATCCCTTTCAATAATATCAACTTCTATACCTGTTTGAATAAGTGGGAAATGTCAATTTACCATTCAATCAAAATGTACAATGATTTCTAGAAAAATAATTTATGCTTTGTTTGCAATTTGTGAAAAATGGTATCAATGGTGATAACCTCTTTATTCATTGCTAAATGACTTTCCGCATATGTTTTTCTAAGTTATAATTCAAAGATATAAAGTGTGTTTAATGTGTTCATGAATATAATTATGTAATTAACTAATTTTATTACATTATTTAATCTTTTTTTATTTATAACTATCACATAACGCTTTTACCTTTTTCATTATATAACATTTATTTTAATTACTATTGTTTTAAGGCTAAAACCATCGATGATCTCTTAAAGTGATATCAAATTTCACTTAGACACTTTAACTAAATTTTGTTCGATTTAAACATCTATAGTAATCCTTTTTCGTGTCATTTCAGACACTTTTTTTTTATAGGGAAAAGGGTCAAATATGTTCCTAAACTTTTCGAAAAAGTTTAAATATGCCCCTCGTTAAAAGTTTGGTACATTTATACCCTCGTCGTCCAATTATTGGTACAAATATGCCCTTATGGGCGTTAGTTGGCCACCTCAAAATATCCAACTCATTTTACTTTTCTTTAAATGCTCAAATGGATTTTCCACGTCATTTTAATATTATATCGTGGCATTTATATTACAAAAGAGAAAGGGTCAAATATGCCCCTAAAAATCCGACCCATTAAACACTTTTATTACCCATATTTTATGGTTCAATTATACCCCTCTTTTAAATAACTTATCCTACCCGTATCCGACCCAAAACCCATATCCCTTTTCCCCCAAAATAAATCCCTAATTTCATAGTTTCCTTTTCCCCCAAGAACACAAATAACTGATCCCTAACTAAGCCTCATTTTCATAAATGCTCCATTTAGGTTCATAATATCAACACATTCTCAGGCTTAAATAAATATAGCCTCATTTTCATAAATGCTCCATTTAGGTTCATAATATTACAACATTCTCAGGCTTAAATAAATATTTTACATGGCAAAAATTCACAAGCTTTTAATAATGATAAATAACAAGATTACAGGCTTAATTTTGTGGTAAGTTTATGACACTTTTTGTTTTCTTTGAAATTTGTTGACAAAATGATTTTTGCATTTATCATTTTTCATGTTTAGTAGTTGGCTTTCACTGGCTTAGTTGTAAGTCCAAATCCAAAATGAAACAAAGGATCATTGTGTGAATCATCAAAGTTCATAGGGAGCTGATCAACTGACTTGAACCATGTCCGGACGAGTTTACCAGTAAAGCCATAATCGTCAAATAAAGCGTCAGTAACGCCTTGTCCTTCAGTACCGAGGAGCCAAGCAGCTACAAGGGCATCCATTTAGGAAATTAGGGATTTGTTTTGGGGGAAAAGAGATATGGGTTTTGGGTCGGATACGGGTAGGATAAGTTATTTAAAAGAGGGGTATAATTGAACCATAAAATATGGATAATAAAAGTGTTTAATGGGTTGGATTTTTAGGGGCATATTTGACCCTTTCTCTTTTGTAATATAAATGCCACGATGAAATATTAAAATGACGTGAAAAATCCATTTGGGCATTTAAAGAAAAGTAAAATGAGTTGGATATTTTGAGGTGGTCAACTAACGCCCATAAGGGCATATTTGTACCAATAATTGAACGGCGAGGATATAAATGGACCAAATTTTAAACGGATGATATATTTAAACTTTTTCGAAAAATTTAGGAGCATATTTGACCCTTTTCCCTTTTCTTTTTTCTAAAAAAAATTTACTTGTCACTTAAAGATTCTTTTTTCTTGAGATCGGTAATCTCATGCCCCCAGACCCCTTACTTTATCTTCTTCTTCCTAATTCCTGCAAGAACATAAAAATTTCTCAACCATTTCGTTCTCAGTAAAATCATTTTTTATCTTTTTCTTATTTTGTACCTTGAAATTATTATCTTTTTCTTTTCAGTAATTTCAATTTATTTTTTTAAAAAAAATCTCTTCTCCTCCATTATCTATATATAATCTCCCCTTATCCCAACTCATTTCCTCCATCTTTTTTTTTCTTTTCTATTATGTATTTTTTTACTTTTTTTTTTACGGAAAGTCATTATAACTTGTAGCAGGGATACATATATAAGAATTTCACTTTTTTGAAATATTCATTTATTGTAGTGGAAAAGAAGTGAAAAAAATTAAAATTATTGTATATTTTGATATTTTGTATTAGTACTGAAAAAAGAAAAAACTAAGTAATGTACAAATTAAACCCAACAAAAATTACATGTTTTCTCAAACGTTGTGTGATGATGAGGGGTGGTCTATTATGGCAAAGAGAAAGGTGAGGAGAAAGAAGTAAGAGCGGAAAGAAAATCAACGAAGGGTGGTGGAAGATCGCGCAGAGAGAGAGAGAGAGAGTGAGGAGAAAGAAAAAGAAATTAAAAAAATCACCAAAAAAACTCTTCAAATGCACTTAAAATTTTGTGTTGTAGAATTGTTATGCTAAATCAGCAAAAAGTGTCCAAATGACACTACATAATTCTACATAAAGCATTTAAAATGAACAGAATATACTTAAGATATATAAATAAAATTTTGTGTTCAATCTAAAAGACCACCTATGAGTTCACCTTTGTTTTAACAACACAAAACTACAAAGGCATATACTTACTATGAATTTTCTAAGACATATAACATAAAAAATGAAAAACAAAATACCCCAATCACATTTGATCACATATTTACTGGAAGAGTATAATATATCCAATAAAATACTTAAAATTTTGATATATAATATAATGCAAAACACTTATAAGAGAAATTAAAAAGGATATATATATATATATATATATATATATATATATATATATATATATATATATATATATATATATATATATAAAAGGATCTTCAGCCGATGTGGCATGCCTTTATGATCAGAAAATTTACTCATCTATTTTTAATTTTCTCCCCTATTTTCCATGTAAATAGATTTTAATTAAGGCTATAATAATTAATAGATTCTAATTAATTGTAAAGAGGAAGATACTTTTCCAAATTTTAATTATAACCGTTTCATTTCCACAAAAATGCAAATTTTAATGGTAAATTGTAACCGTGTACCAACCTTCCCTCTCCCACTTCCCCTCACAAACTTTTGGAAATTAATTTATATGACTCCTCGCTTTTTCATCTTCTCCTATAAATCTTGAGCTATATATATCATGAAAAAATATTTTTTATTTATCAATTGTCTCATATTTGATGTGATTCACTTACATTTATCAGGTGCCTTTTTTTAATTACTTTTTAAAATTTATATATTAATATATTATAAATATTTTTTTGTTTGCCAATTGTCTGTATTATGTTTGATGTGAATCACAGGCATTTATTAGGTACCTTTTTTTAATTAATTTTTTTTTTGAAATTTATATATTAATGTATTGTAAATATTTTTTTGTTTATTAATTGTCTCATGTTTTATGTTAATTACTGACATTTATCAGGTACCGTTTTTTAATTACTTTTTTGAAATTTATATATTTATATATTGTAGGATCTTAAGAATGATTTTTGTATAATAATTTTATTTGTAATTAAAAGGTTATCTTTTTATTCATTTTATTGTTATACAAAAACGAATGAATGTGCTAATGATTACTTTTTCATTTGTTTATTTTCTTTAAAATAAAAATTTAAGTATTTTTATTTTTATTATTCCACATAACTCTTGACAATTATTACTCCTAAATTAATAATTAATGACTGAACTTTGAACATCTTTTTTTTACTGTACTTTATAGAAGTTCATTACTAAAAATACACGGGACTTTGTGGATTGTGCATAAAAATATTTAATGGTAAGGAATAATGAATTCTCAAAAATAAAAAGAAAGGATTTGGTTTGTTTTATTGGTTTTTCAATTGAGGTTTGTGAGAGTTATATAATCCCTCTCAATCTATCAATGGCGGCTTTCTATATAGTTTTTTTTTGTTAGGCTTATTTGTATGATTTTTTAGTTTTTTCACTATCTGCAATTACTAAATGACTTTTATCTTATGACTTCTTTTTTATTGATAATCATAATTATAAAATTAAAATGATTTTTTATAATTTACAATATATAAAGAAAATTTTAGTATTTTTCATATATATTAAAAATAATAGTGTGGGTAATATTTTTTTTGAAATTTTGTGTGGTGAAAAAAAGTGTTGTGTGATATAAAGAGATATAGATAAATTCAGAATTTAAATTTTATGTGTTTAATATTTAAAGTTTTTAGTATTAACTTTTGATATTTTTTTTGAAAGTGAAAGCAAATGGTATATATATCATGATATTAAGTTGGAGCCATGATTTAAAATTTATATATTTAACGTTTAATGATTTAACACTAATTTATTATATTTTTAAGTCATTAGTTCCCTTTCATAATTTTATTGTTATATTAATGAATTCTTACATACAAATTTATGTATACCATGAATATACTAAAGTACAAGAATATGCAATGATGAATTAGTTCATGGATGTTGCTAAAAAAATGAGTATGTGGTGTAACAACCTATTTGGTTGTTTTAAATATTAGAGGTTTTTATTTCATTCCAATAGATTTTAAATGGTATTTTGGATTATTCGTAATTATAATTATAAAATTAGTGGGATAATTTTAAAAATTAATTTAGTTTGTGGTTAAAGAAGATAACATTAAAATTAATAGTGAGTTACTTTCACCCATTCTTATAATTAATCATATAATAATTAGAGTACAAATATTTTGTAAAAGAAAAGAAAAGAGCAAAAGAGGACAATGACAGAGAACAGCGTGAACGAAAGAAGAATGCGAGCGACTTAGACTTGAGGTAAATCATCTGCCAAAATTTTATACTAAGAATATTGATATGAATTATAGTAATATAATTATTATGATAATGTTTGGATAAAGAATGAAATTTGGCGTGCTATGCGGATGTGTTTACTATCGTATTACAATTCATTGTTGTGTTGAAATTTATGTAAATTTGTATATATATTAAGGCCATATCTTAATTAATATGGCATAGTGTTAGTTATAAATAGAATAAAAAGGGATTGATTAAGAAAAGTTGGAAACAAGTAATTGATAAGGTAACAAAATTGAAATTTTGGTTAAAGAATGAAATGACTCTCGTGTAATCATTAGAGAATGATTGTCTTATCATTGGATAATGAGTTAGGGAAATAATTAGGGTGGATTAGCGCCTATAGTAGATATATTAAAATGTGTTAGTTTGCCAATTATTTGCAGCATTCCACTTATGTTCGTCCTTATATATTTTATTTAGTTATCATGTTATAAATTAGATTGTGATATATTGAGATCGTTATTAAATATTAAATGCATATAATTTGAATACTATTAAAGTTATGATAATTAGAGGTAGTGAGACATACCTTTTAGCTTGGATTATAAAAATAAATAAATATAGGATTTGACCTATTAATTGAGATCAAGGTTGAAATAGGATGACAAAATTAAGTGTGTTCCTTACAAATATTGCATATGTGATAGATTGGAAGTATTGGGAGACATTGAGGAAAGGAAAAACATTGGAGAAGTAGCAGTTTGACTTCATCAGAGGTATGTTATGATTTATGTTATTTAATTGTAAACTGTTAATAGTGATTAATATGCATTAAATAATATTGTGAAGTTTTTTATGTATTTGATTGTGTGGTTGTGTGTCTTAGTTGCGTGTTTTGTGATTGTTCAGAAATTCTAAGACCATGAAATTTATATTCTTGAACCCTCTCTATCGAAGTGATGCCTTGGATAAAGAAGACTTAATGAAATATTGTTAATGAATTCAAAGTGGTGAAAATATTTAATAAATGAATGATATTATTGGATCGGAGTGTCACATTCCGACACGGTATTCTTGGATCGGAGTGTCACGTTCCGACACTGTATTCTTGGATCGGAGTGTCATATTCTGACACGATATTATTGAATCGGCGTGTCACGTTCCGGCACGTTATTCTTGGATCGGAGTGTCACGTATAATTGAATCAGAGTGTCACGTTCCAACACGTATAATTGGATCGAAATGTCACGTTTCGACACGGTAATATTAAAGAAAAAAGTTATTGAATTTACTTAACATACTCAATCTCAAAGAACCTATTTTCCAAATGAGCGTTGTGTGGAGGCATGAGTCCCCATATGTGTATTGGATATTGTGAGTGATTGTGAACTGAATTTCGTTGTCACTTGTTCATGTTGTCTGTTACTTGCCACCAGTTAAGTGTCATAGTTGATTTCATGCTATTAGTCATTGTATATTGATTTTTATTTTGGGTTGACCGATGATACCTACTTAGTACATGTTACCCCGTACTGAGCCCTACTTGTGTTTTCCTTTGTATCCTTTTATGGAGTGCAGTAAGTGTACCAGCGACTTCGACGCGCTTTCATCTCTAGCCAGTCTCAAGAATATTAGATTTCAGGTTGAGCTACACATTCAAGCTCGCGTTGGATACAGTTATGACATGATGTCCTTAGTTTTCGGACATAAACTATTTTACTTAATTATTTTGGTGTCTTTAATACTGTTTAACTAAATATTTGAAAATTAGATATCCTTGATGTGATGACACGTTTTGAGAAATGATACTTTAATAAGTTTTTGGAGTTTCCCCGTCAATTTTGTTATTTGTAGTTGAAATTTTGACATATATTGGGGTTTGAATCTCTTCGTTCGCCCACTTAGGAGGTTAAGTGTGGGTTCGACTCACGTCTCGATTTGGGTCATGACAAACTTGGTATCAGAGCATTAGGTTCGGTGATCTCATCAGACAAGGACAAGTCTAGTAGAGTTTTGCGGAACGGTATGGGGACGCCTTTATTCGATAGGCTGTAATACTTTAGGAAAACTTCATTCCTTATTTCTTTCGTGCTATTACTTGAATCCAATGGTATGTAGGCGGTACAAATTTGTATCTGAACATCTTCACTCTATTTCACATATGTTAGTATTAGAGTATTAGAAGTTTAAAAAACAACACAAGAAAAAAATGTGTCCTTGAAAAAAGATAAATTTTCTCGATTTGCTACATGGTCTGTAATGACTAGCGATCAACATGATTTTTTTAGTTTAGTTGATAAATTCAAAACCCCCAATCTTCATGGGTATTGATCATGATAATGTTTATGCTTTCATTGTTGATTGTTTCGAGCTACTTTATCAAATGAATTTAGTAGAGATGATTAGTGTTGAGTTTGTGACATTCATGTTTTGTAAGGGAGAGCTAGAAAATGAACATCAGTACTTTAGAAAATACAATTAGTTGTGTTTCATAACATGTATGGGTTGTTTAGCGAATGATGAAGTTATGTTGCACCAATTGAGGTTAGGATCTCTACTATAACTTCACAGATTGAGGGTATACTAGAGAGGATCTGATGCTTACTTGGTTAAAATTATGAAGTGGATTGCTTTTGTTATTGACTTGATCTAAGAAGCAAAATAAATTGCTTAGGATAGAGAAAGAACATATTTGATAATGTTTTACAGTAATTCAATGTGTAGAAATGTGTGAGCTATTTGGATACAATCTTCTAGATAAGTATGATGAGTTCTAGTGATGAATTTAACGATCTTTCACGATACAATACTAGTGTTACATGAAAACGAATACATCAATTGTCAAGTATGAATACTAACTACTTAAAGAGTTATTATTGGTATGACATGTTAAGATAATGAGAGTTAGTGTTGCTTTCACATTTGAAAAAGCAACTAGTTTATTACTACAGACGCTTAGATTGAGCTTCTTTTTTTTTTTGAAAAATTTCAGTGGTAAATCTTTGGTATAATATTAATACATTTAGATTGTGAAATGTATCTTGAGGGTTCTGAATCAGGACTGGTGATTTTTTCTTAATCTTCAAAGGGTAGATTGATACTAGAATGACAAACTTATAGGGAAAGTAAGTTCTAGTGAGTATACTTTGGGTGAGGTAAATTGAAGATTTTAATAAAAAAGTGTGTATAAAATTGGGTTAGTCCCTTGAATTTTATTGGTATACCCAAATTTAAGTTGTCAGGTCGAGGAAAAGGTACACTTCGTAGTGATGGCAAAGGCTAACTGAGTACGATGATAAAAGAGTTCGTGAGGGATTGTGACTGGGATAAAAATGTATAATAAGAATTTGTTGGTTAAATGAATTTTGTATGGTAATAAAAACGAGAATCTTAGGTTGTGATTTTATATTATTTAGTGAATGATGTGGTTGTATGACAAGTTTTAGGAGATGTTGGTGCACCGCTCAAATATAACTTAAAGGAGTTAGAGCCATAATTAAAATAAGATAAAATTTGTGGAATGTGTAGCCTTCAGAAATAGATGAGAGACGGAATATTTTCTCCAATTTCAAGGAATAAAAACGCATTTTCGAGTGGGGTGATAAGTTTTGTTGTAGTGTTGAATTTAGTAATATTTAGTGTTCTTAGATTTTTAGTGAGGATGCGGTAAGGTCAATAGAGAGACGATCAATAATAGTCTAAGATACATGAATCCATAAATATATTCAATGTATGAGCTAATTATGGCTCATACATTGTATTACACTGTTGGGATCAAATATCAAGTTTCCTTGTGAGTATATGTTTGTGGTAGTATGTTATGTCAAGATATGGATTGATAAGGTAAGAAATGATTGATCACATTGAGTATTGAGCTGTCACAACCCAAAACGAGCCGCGAGTGGCACCCACACTTATTCTCATATGTGAGCGAACCAACAAATCTAAACCCCAACGTTTACCAATATTTCAACCATAATGAACAAAATATAATGCGGAAGACCCAAAACTTATTAATATAATCAATAAATAAGCTTCTAAAGTTTATCAATTATCATCCCCAAAATCTGGAAGTCATCACACCAAGAACATCTATCCTCAAGTTTCTAAATCTAAGAGTATTTAAGAAGCTAAAATAAGTAAAAAGATGGTCCATGTCCAAACTTCAAGGACATCAAGACGTGAATGAGAGAATCCAGTGCGAGGTAGGAACAGTAGCTCACCCTGAAATCTGGTATGCTGGAGACTGGCTAGAGTTGCGGACAAGTCGAAGTCGATGGCACGTTTGCTGCACTCCACAAATAACAAAGAAGAAAATTACAAGTAGGGGGTCAGTACAAGGAACACGTACTGAGTAGATATTATCGGCCAACTGAAAATAGAAAGCAAGATATACTGAATAATAATATAAAATCAACCACAATACATAGCAGGTGACAATCAACAAGTACAAGAACCATTGGCAACAACACCAAGCACACCTATGAGGACTCAAGCCTCCACACCATACTCATTTGGGAAAATAGGTTCTTCAAATTTGAGTATATTAACATAATTCGAGATTACTTCTCTTTATTATTATCGTGTCGGAATGTGACACTCCGATCCATTATTACTACCATGTCGGAACGTGACACTCCGATCCCCTAATGATACGTGTCAGAACATGACACTCCGATCCCCTAATACTACGTGTCGGAATGTGACACTCTGATCCACTAATACTACGTGTCGGAACGTGACACTCCGATCCACTAATACTACATGTCGGAACGTGACACTCCGATCCATTTATCTCATTGTTTGATTTCATCAAGTCTTCTTTATGATAAGACATCATCTTAATAGAGAGGATTTAAGATTTAAGGTTCAACAGTCTCATCAATCAAATCCACCACAATCACAACATACAATCACACAATCAAGCATATAGAAGACTTTACAATACCACCCAATACATATCAATTGCTATTTAGAGATTATCTATCACATAGAAATAAACCATAACCTACCTCCACCGAAGAATCGTGATCAAGCAAGCTACTTCCCCAATGCCTTTGCTGTCCTCTTCGTTCTCTCTCTCTCTCGCTCATTCGTTCCCCTCTGTTCTTTTTATTTTCTTCTCCAGATTCTTTTTCTTCTACCCTAATTATCATATAATCAATTATCAAAGATGATAAAAGTAACCCACTATTTATTTCAAGGTTATCTCCTTTAACCCCCAAGTAAATAAATTATTAAACTTACCCCACTAATTTCATAATTATAATCATGAATAGTCCAAAACACCCCTTTAAAACTTTTAGCAGAAATTCGACCCAGTTGGGGTTACGCAACTTGTGACGGCCCGTCGTATCTGCGACGGTCTGTTCTGCAGGTCCGTCACAAGGTTCAGAGAGTCAAATTCAGTAAAGAGGTTTGTGACGGTCCGTCGTATTTACGACGGTCCGTGCTGCAGTTCCGTCGCAAAGTTCAGAGAGTTGATCTCAGTACCCAGATTTCCAAGTTGAAGTGTTTTGGAACGGAGACACTCGACGGTCCGTCGTGGCCATGACGGTCCATTGCGTGATCCGTCGACCCAGTCAGTTTTAATCAAAAATAATTCTACTGCTCGAACCGACAAAAATAGGTTGTTACAATAGATACCAACTTATCCATCGTTCGTCCCCGAACGATCACAGGAAGAAAAGCAAGGGCGAGAAAGAGTACCTGAATTTTTAAAAAGATATGGATATCTTTCTTGCATATCATCCTCATTCTCCCAAGTGGACTCTTCAACTGGACGATTCTTCCACTGAACCTTGATGGATGCAATCTCCTTTGATCTCAACTTGCGGACTTCTCTATCTAAAATAGCAACAGGCTCCTCCTCATAAGACAAATTTTCATCAAGAAGAACTGAATCCCAACGAATAATGTAGTTTCCATCCCATGGTATTTTTTCAGCATATACACATGAAATACCGGATGCACTCCTGAGAGTCCTGGAGGCAATGTCAATTCATAAGCCACCCCCCCACACGCTTCAGAACTTCAAATGGACCAATATACCTCGGACTAAGCTTACCTTGCTTACCAAACCGCATCACCCCTTTCATGGGTGAAACCTTCAGCAAGACTTGTTCACCCTCCATAAAATCCAAGTCCCTAACCTTTCGATCTGCATATTCTTTCTGCCTGTTCTGAGCTACTAGAAGCTTTTCCTGAATGAATTTTACTTTATCTAACAATTGCCTCAGAAGATCAGTACCCCAAGTTCTGACCTCAAATGCATCAAACCAACCAATGGGAGACCTACATCTCCTCCCATACAGTGCCTCAAATGGGGCCATATCAATACTTGAGTGATAACTATTATTGTATGAAAACTCTGCTAAGGGTAAGAAGTTATCCCAATGACCACCAAATTCTATCACACATGCACGAAACATATCCTCCAACACCTGAATCGTTCGCTCAGACTGACCATCGGTCTGAGGGTGAAATGCAGTACTAAGATCCAACGTAGTACCTAATTCGGCATGCAATGTTCTCCAAAACATAGAAGTAAATTGTGTACCTCTATCTGATATGATGGAAAGTGGAACTCCATGCAATCGAACAATTTCTGAAATATAGAGTTTGGCTAACTTTTCTGCATTGTAAGTCACCTTGACCGGAATGAAGTGAGCAGACTTAGTTAATCTGTCAACAATTACCCAAATAGAATCAAACTTACCCAATGTCTTTGGAAGACCAACCACAAAATCCATTGCAATTCTTTCCCATTTCCATTCAGGAATGGGCATTTTCTAAAGTGTTCCTCCGGGCCTCTGGTGTTCATACTTTACCTGCTGACAATTCGGGCATTGGGCAACAAAATAAGCAATGTCACGCTTCATCCTACTCCACCAAAAATGTTTGTTTAGGTCACGATACATCTTGGTTGCACCATGATGTATAGAATACCTTGAACTATGAGCCTCTGTAAGAATAGTGTGAATCAAATCATCAACACGGGGCACACATACCCTCCCCTTAATTCTCAAAACGCCTTCCTCATCAATTATTGCCTCTTTAGCCTCTCCTCGTAATACCATCTCCCGAATTCGACTCAGCTTCTCATCAGCAAACTGCTTCCCTTAATCTTGTCAAGAAAAGAAGATCTTGCCTCCACACAGGCCAAAAATCCTCCCTTCTCTAGTACTTCCAGCCTCATAAAGTCATTAGCCAGAGTCTGAACCTCTCTAGCCAATGGGCGTCTAGAAACCTGTAAGTGGGCTAGGCTTCCCATGCTCCCTGCTTTTTTACTTAAAGCATCTGCCACAACATTGCTTTTCCTGGGTGATACAAAATGGTAATATCATAATCCTTCAGTAGTTCCATCCACCTCCTCTGCCTCAAATTCAAATCTTTCTGAGTAAAGACATACTGTAAACTATGATGATCTGTATAGACTTCACACTTAACCCCATATAGATAATGTCTCCATTGCTTTAATGCAAACACGACTGCAGCCAACTCCAAATCATGGGTCGGATAGTTATGTTCATGCACTTTCAATTGCCTCGAAGCATAAGCAATTACATTCCTCTCCTGCATTAGCACTACAGCCAAACCAGAATAAGATGCATCACAATAAACAATGAAATTCTTACCTTCCACTGGCAAGGTAAGAATTGGTGCAGTAGTCAACAAGGTCTTGAGGTTCTGGAAGCTTTCTTCACATTCGTCCGACCATACAAATGGAACATTCTGCTTAGTCAAATTTGTCAGTTGGGAAGCAACAGAAGAAAATCCCTTGACAAATCGACGGTAGTAGCTAGCTAAACCAACAAAGCTCCTTACCTCTGTAACATTAGTAGGTCTTACCCAACTCTTTACTGCTTCAATCTTAGAAGGATCCATCATCACTCCATCCTTAGAAACCACGTGCCCCAAGAAAGACACTGAATCTAGCCAAAACTCACACTTGGAGAATTTGGCATAAAGCCTTTTCCCCCTCAACACTTCCAATACAATTCTCAAATGCTCCTCATGTTCTTTCCTGCTCTTTGAGTATATCAGTATATCATCAATGAATACAATGACAAAGAGATCAAGATATGGCTTGAAAATCCCGTTCATCAGGCTCATGAAAGCAGCAGGGGCATTCGTCAGACCAAAGGACATTACTAAGAATTCATAATGCCTATACCTGGTTCGAAAAGCAGTCTTTGACACATCTGCTGCCCGTATTTTCAATTGATGATAACCAGATCTCAAATGAATTTTTGAGAAGGTACAAGCACATTGTAACTGGTCGAACAAATCATTAATGCGAGGAAGAGGATACTTGTTCTTAATAGTTACCTTATTCAGTTGCCTGTAGTCTATGCACATCCAAAAACTTCCATCCTTCTTCTTCACAAATAAAACAGGAGTACCCCAAGGGGATGCACTTGGCCTAATAAAACCTTTACCTAACAACTCCTGAAGTTGGGCCTTTAACTCCCTTAACTCAGCTGGGGCCATTCTGTAAGGGGGTATGAAAATGGGGCGAGTACCCAGCTCCAGATCAATACAAAAATCAATATCCCTATGAGGTGGCATACCAGGAAGGTCTGCAGGAAACACATCCAGAAACTCACGGACTATCGAGACAAACTCAATCGAAGGTACTTGTGAAGTATCATCCCTGAGATGTGCCAAGAAAGCTAAACAACCCTTACTAACCATTCTCTTAGCACGAAGGAAAGAGTTAATATGAACTGGAGTGGAAATATAGTCACCCTCCCACACTAGCGGATCTGTCCCAGACTTGGACAATGTCACAGTTTTAGCATTACAATCTAAGATTGCAAAATTTGGAGAAAGCGAAGTCATACCCAGAATTACATCGAAATCAACCATCTCTAGAATAATCAAGTCTACATGAGTATTGCTCCCCACAAAAGTCACAAGACAAGACCTATACACCTTCTCAATTATCACAGACTCACCCACAGGAGTAGAGACACGAATAGGCATGTCAAGCAAATCACAATGTAAATCAAGACCAGTAGCAAAGGAGGAAGATACATATGAAAATGTGGATCCAGGATCAAATAATACAGAAGCCATGCAATCACAAACCAAAAGATTACCTGTGATAACAGCATCAGATGTCTCTGCTTCAGACCTCCCGGGGAAAGCATAACAATGGGCCCTATCACCTGTCTGCCCGTTGCCCCTACCATGTTGCGCTGCAGTAGCTCTAGCTGGCCCGCCACCCCGGCTGATTTGGTGACCACCATTACCTTGGCCACCACGTCCTCCAGAATGGCGGCCTCTCCCATGACCACCGCTACCTCTAACTATTGGGGGTCTGTAACTCTGTTTTGGACAATACCTCCTAATATGTCTAGACTCTCCACATCCATAACAATCTCTGTAGTCAAGCATAGGTCTCTGTGAGAATGAGGAAGTCTGGGGATAACCTCCAAACTCAAAGAAATGTTGACTGGTCTGCGATGGACCCCCAGCTACAGCCTGCAGTGAAGACTGAATGGGTCGGGCTGGGTAACATCCTGAACTCTGCCCTCTGGAGTAAGAACCACTACTCACCTCCCTTACGGAACTTCTTAGATGTTGATGCCATGGTGAAGTCGTCTGGCTTCACCCCCTCCACCTCTATCACGAAATCAACCACTTCCTGAAAGGATTTTGCTGCAGCAGCTACCTGTAAGGCTGGGATCTGCAAATCTGACCTCAATCCTTTCACAAAACGGCGAATCCGCTCTTGTGGTCTGAAGCAAAGCTGGGTGGCATACCTGGATAGTGCACGAAATTTAGCCTCATAAGCAGTAACAGACATCCTGCCTTGCTCTAGGCTTAGGAACTCATCTCTCCTCTTGTCCCTCAAAGTCCGGGGTATATACTTCTCCATAAATAAGCTAGAGAATGATGCCCAAGTCATAGGTGGTGCCTGTGCTGGTTGACATTCAACATACGACCGCCACCACAATTTGGCGTTCCCCTGAAACTGATAAGTCACAAACTCAATACCGAATCGTTCTACTATGTCCATCTTATGTAGCAGCTCATGACAATCAACCAGAAAATCATAGGCATCCTCAGATTCAACACCCTTGAAGACTGGAGGTTTCAACTTCAAGAATTTAGTGAAAAGTTCATGCTGATCACTTGTCATTATAGGCCCTGTAGTCAATCGAGAAAACGTGCCTACTTCCAATGAGGCATCCATGCGGGGAGCCACAACAGCTGCATGTTGTACACCCGGAACCTGAGGTGCTGGTGCAGAAAACACTGGAGGTGTCTGGCCCTGATCAGATAACCCGCTAAGATAAGTAAGAACCTGGTTAATCATCTCTGGGGTAGGTTGGGGTGGTAATTCCTCATCTTGCACCTGCTCATTTTCCCCTTCCTCACCCTCTCTTACTACCTCATCAGTCGGTGGAGGAGTCACCGCCCTATTACTAGCTGGACCAGGTGTTCGTCCTCTACCTCTAGAGGGCGTCCTCCTGCGACCTCTACCACAACCTCTTGCCACTGCTCCTCCTCGAGCTACAGCCCCAGTGGTTGGCTCAGACACACCCTGTCTTGCCGGTGTTGATGTTGGCACAGTTGTTGCTTTAGTTCTAACCATCTGCGAAATAGAGTGAGGACGTCAGATACCAATTTGTATCACCTAGATACCAATTGGATCCAAGTAATAGCACGAAAAAAAGAAAGAATGGAATTTTCCTAAAGTCCTATAGCATCTCAAATAAAAGTAAGGGCGTCCCCCTACCGTTCCTCAAGACTCTACTAGACTCGTTCTTGTGTGATGAGACCGACGAA
Organism: Solanum peruvianum; assembly: GCA_027705065.1. Classification (NCBI taxonomy): domain Eukaryota; kingdom Viridiplantae; phylum Streptophyta; class Magnoliopsida; order Solanales; family Solanaceae; genus Solanum; species Solanum peruvianum. The sequence continues at coordinate 32,247,478 of JAKWJD010001766.1, forward strand.
CCTAACGCTCTGATACCAAGTTTGTCACGACCTAAAACGAGCCGCGAGTGGCACCCACACTTATCCTCCTATGTGAGCGAACCAACAAATCTAAACCCCAACGTTTACCAATATTTCAACCATAATGAACAAATATAATGCGGAAGACCCAAGACTTATTAATATAATCAATAAATAAGCTTCTAAAGTTTATCAATTATCATCCCCAAAATCTTGAAGTCATCACACCAAGAACATCTATCCTCAAGTTTCTAAATCTAAGAGTATTTAAGAAGCTAAAATAAGTAAACAGATGGTCCATGTCCGAACTTCAAGGACATCAAGACGTGAATGAGAGAATCCAGTCCGAGCTAGGAACAGTAGCTCACCCTGAAATCTGGTATGCTGGAGACTGGCTAGAGTTGCGGACGAGTCGAAGTCGATGGCACGTTTGCTGCACTCCACAAATAACAAAGAAGGAAATTACAAGTAGGGGGTCAGTACAAGGAACACGTACTGAGTAGGTATCATCGGCCAACTCAAAATAGAAAGCAATATATACTGAATAATAATATAAAATCAACCACAATACTTAACAGGTGACAATCAACAAGTACAAGAACCATTTACAACAACACCGAGCACACCTATGAGGACTCAAGCCATCAAGATTACTTCTCTTTATTATTCTCATGTCAGAACATGACACTCCGATCTATTATTACTACCGTGTCGGAACGTGACACTCCGATCCCCTAATACTACGTGTCGGAACGTGACACTCCGATCCCCTAATACTATGTGTCGGAACGTGACACTCCGATCCACTAATACTACGTGTCGGAATGTGACACTCCGATCCACTAATACTACGTGTTGGAACGTGACACTCCGATCCATTTATCTCATTGTTTTATTTCATAAAGTCTTCTTTATGATAAGGCGTCATCTTAATAGAGAGGATTTAAGATTTAAGGTTCAACAGTCTCATCAATCTAATCCACCACAATTACACAATCACAACATACAATCACACAATCAAGCATATAGAAGACTTTACAATACCACCCAATACATATCAATCGCTATTTAGAGGTTATCTATCACATATAAATAAACCATAACCTACCTCCACCGAAGAATCGTGATCAAGCAAGCTACTTCCCCAATGCCTTTGCTATCCTCTTCGTTCTCTCTCTCTCTCTCGTTCGTTCCCCTCTGTTCTTTTTATTTTTCTTCTCCAGATTCTTTTTCTTTTACCCTAATTATCATATAATCAATTATCAAAGATGATAAAAGTAACCCACTATTTATTTCAAGTTTATCTCCTTTAACCCCCAAGTAAATAAATTATTAAACTTACCCCACTAATTTCATAATTATAATCATGAATAGTCCAAAACACCCCTTTAAAACTTTTAGCAGAAATCCGACCCAGTTGGGGTTACGCAACTTGTGACGGCCCGTCGTATCTGCGACGGTCCGTCCTGCTGGTCCGTCACAAGGTTCAGAGAGTCAGATTCAGTAAAGAGGTTTGTGACGGTCCGTCGTATTTACGACGGTCCGTGCTGCAGTTCCGTCGCGAAGTTCAGAGAGTCGATCTCAGTACCCAGATTTCCGAGTTGAAGTGTTTTGGAACGGAGACACTCGACGGTCCGTCGTGGCCATGACGGTCCGTCACATGATCCGTCGACCCAGTCAGTTTTAATCAAAAATAATTCTACTGCTCGAACCGACAAAAACAGGTTGTTACATGAGCATTTGAAAGGACTTACACAGGACTGAAGTTGTTAAGTGTGTTATTTTGTTATTGTTAAAGGATCTAAGGGTTTCCTCAGAGTCTTTATTTAGAGCATGAAGCAAAATATCATAAGTTGTGGGTAAAAGGATGAGATCATTAAACGAGCTAGAGAAACAAGAGTCTAATATAAACCCTTGTGGTGTAGTCGAAGGTTGTATTGATTTTTGCGTATGAGTTTGGATATGATTGAAAGACGTGAACTGGTCCGATATAGACTTACTAGGTATTTATTATCGACTTTATAAAGATTTATTTTTGATTTGGGTGATAAATAGTGAGTTATAAAATTTTTTGAGTTTAACGTAGGGTTAGATTGCACAAATTAAGATAGATGACTTAAGAATGATGCACAAGGTGATATACAATTCTACATGGTTATTAAGAATTTAGAGTTGGATTAATACTACTTTATTGATGGGATTATATAGAATGTTATAGTGTGTTATATAGACATTTGATAGTGAATAGAGGTTATGAGCTTATAGCATACAAAAAATTTTGAGTGACCAAGAATTTTCTAAGTTTAGAATGGTAGCTAAAACATGGTATGTGAAGTTTACTTTGAGTGTGATTTAATAGCTTTATATTGAAATTAGTGTTATTATCCTTGTGCGGGACTCGTATTTGTCATGAAATGCTTAAATAGAAGAGAGGTAGCTATTGTTTGAATATGTATTTGATAAAAATACTTTGATATTAATGATGGTTTGGAAGAAAGGTAGATGATCAATGTGGTTATGATGTTTTCTTAGTATTAAGAGTGTTGACTTTAGTGGATGTGAAATTCGATAAATCAAGTGTGTGCGCAATTATAATAAGGACTAAAGTTGTGGTTGTGGGTTGGTACAAATTCAAAGAGATAGAGTCAGTTGAATGAAAATGTTTGAAATGGGCACTATAGAAGGAGTATTTAGAGTTATTCCACCTTGGTTATTTTCGATATGATATATTTAGTGTTGTCTCGTTGTAGTTGAAGTATTTGAGTGGTTCTACATGTACCACTTTGCTTATGAGAGTTTATAGGAGAGTTACCATGAAAACTTATAGTTTTTTCATAGACTTAAGATTTATCTATCATCGGTATTATATTTTGGCTATGTGCGATGGAATGTGAGGACCATTGAAGTTTTTCATTCTTAAAAATTGTATAAAATATCTACTAATCTAGCATTTTGACAATTTTGTTAGAGATTATGTATGATTGAGTGTATTGCTCGATAGGTGGTTAATTGATCTTTTTTTTTCTATCGGATAGATAAGTTTGGTTCTCCCTTGATTGTCTAAAGATTAAATTTTTATAACTTAAGCTCGTGGAAAGTTTATGTTGTGAGGGTGTAGTCCTGATAAGTTATGTGATGGCTGATGAATTACGAGTATGTGGTGGTTGGTTCAGGTTCTTTCCTGATTGTGGCCAACACTGATTAAGAATTTTATCATGATTATGTGTGATAATATTTATCCTGATGATTGTTTCAAGGTCTAGTTGGAGAATTTGTGAGTTGAGGTGTCCATTTGGATAGCTTCTTATTAGTTGAGTTTACATACACCAACAATTATCATTAGATTATTGATGGACCCATTTGAGGTATTGTATGGGAGGAGGTGTAGATCTCCAATTGGTTGGTTTGATACTTTTGATATGAGACCTTGGGTACTAATATATTAGAGTAATTGAGAGACAACTATCCTTTCTTACCATTGCTTCTTTTGATCATTCGAGGACGAACGATGGGTAAATTGGTATCTAATGTAACGACCCATTTAGTCATTTTAAAAATTAGAGATTTTTATTTCATAAATACTTTCCAATAGATTCTAAGTGGGTATTTTGAACTATTCGTAATTATAATTATTAAATTAGTGGGGTAATTTTAATAATTAATTTAGTTTGTGATTAAAAAAGATAATATTAAAATTAATAATGGGTTACTTTCACCACTCTTGTAATTAGTCATATAATAATTAGGGTAAAAATAATCTGTAGAAGAAAATAAAAGAGCAAAAGAGGAGAATGAAAGAGAGCAGCGTGAACGAAAGAAGAACGCAAGCGACTTAGACATCAGGTAAATCATCCGCTAAAATTTTATACTAGAAATATTGGTATGAATTATATTATTATAATCATTATTATAATGTTTGAAGAAAGAATGAAATTTGGCGTGCTATACGGATGTATTTACTGTCGTATTACAGTTCGTTGTTGTGTTAAATTTATGTCAATTTGTGTATATATTAAGGCCACATTGTAACTAACATGGCATAGTGTTAGTTGTAAATAGAATAGAAAGGGGTTGATTAAGAAAAGTTGGAAACAAGTAACTGGTAAAGTAACAAAATTGAAATTTTGGTTAAAGAATGAATGTCTCTTATGCAATCATTGGACAATGATTACCTTATCATTGGATAATGAGTTAGGCAAATAACTAGGGTAGATTAGTGCCTACAGTAGAAATATGAAATGTGTTAGTTTGCCGATTATTTGCAGTATTCCACTTATGTCCGTTCTTATATATTTTATTCAGTTATCATGTTATAAATTAGATTGTAATATATTGAGATAGATTATTAAAGATTAGACGCATATTATTTGAATAATATTAAAGTTATGATAATTAGAGGTAGTGAGACATACCCTTTACCTTGGATTTTGAAAATAAATAAATATAAGATTTGACCTATTAATTAAGATCAAAGAATGAAGTGTGTTTCCTTACAAATATTGCATATATAATAGATTAGAAATGTTGGGAGGCATTGAGGAAAGAAAAAGCATTGGAGAAGTAGCAGTTTAACTTCGGTGGAGGTAAGTTATGATTTATGTTATTTAATAATAAATTCTTAATAGTGATTGATATGCATTGATTAATATTTTAAAGTTTTCTATGTACTTGATTGTGTGGCTTGGTTGTGTATTTTATGATTGGTCTGAAATTTCAAGACCATGAAATTTATATTCTTGAAGCCTCTCTATCGAAGTGATGCCTTGAATAAAGAAGACTTTATGAAAGATTGTTAATGAATTCAAAGTGGTGAAAAGATTTAATAAATGAATGATATGATTGGATCTGAGTGTCACGTTCCGACAAGATATTATTAGATTTGAGTGTCACGTTTCGACACGGTATTCCTGGATCGAAATGTCATGTTCCGACCCGATATTATTGGATCGGTGTGTCACATTCTGGCATGTTAAGTGTCACGTTCCAACACGTGTAATTGGATCGGTGTGTCACGTTCCTATACAATAACATTAAAGAAAATGTTATTGAATTAACTTAACATACTCAATCTCAACGAACCTAGTTTCCAAATGAGCGTGGTGTGGAGGCATGAGTCCCCATATGTGTACCTGATATTGTGAATGATTGTGTACTGACTTCCGTTGTCACTTGTTCATGTTGTTTGTTACTTGCCACCAGTTAAGTGTCATAGTTGATTTCATGCTATTATTCATTGTATATTGATTTCTATTTTGGGTTGGCCGATGATACCTACTCAATGCATATTGCCCCGTACTGAGCCCTACTTGTGTTTTTCTTTGTTTCTTTTTATGTAGTGCAGTAAGTGTACTAGTGACTTCGACTCGTCTTCGTCTCTAGTCAGTCTCAATCATATTAGGTTCCAGGTTGAGCTATACATTCAAGTTTGCGTTAGATTCTCTCGGTTATGACATGATTTTTTTAATTTTCGGATATAAACTATTTTAATTAATTATTTTGGTGTCTTTAATACTCTTAGACTTAGTATTTGAAAATTAGATGTCCTTGATGTTATGACTTTCAGGTTTTTTGAAAAATGATACTTTCATAAATTTTTGGAGCTTCCGCCTCATTTTTGTTATTTGTAGTTGAATTATTGGCATATATTGGAGTTTGGATCTCTTGATTCGCCGAGGTTTAGTATGGATTCTACTCACGACTCAATTCGGATCGTGACATGTGGTGATCATTGTTATATATCTACAAATTTCAACATAACATATTATTGTTGTATCTGCAGAAAAAATTAACATATATTATCGTTTAGCTAATCTCAAATGCTTCATTCTTTTTCTTTTGTTCTTGCAGATCTCCAAATAATATGCAAATTATTTGAACGTCAAGTGTTTTTAGTTTTAATTAACTTAAAGTGTAATATATAAACTGCCATTTTTAAAATTAATTTGTTGCCATCAATTAGTTTTGAATAATTTCTTTTTCAGGTCTCCTCAAATTTATTGTTAAGCTTTCATAGGAGGCTAACAAATATGTGTACTTTAATTTACTTACAATATGCATATTTTCTGTTAAACAGTATAACTTTAGCGGTTATATTTTGAATGTCAGTATTGTCACTTTTTTTTCTTTTTAAAAAAGAAGTTAAATATAAGAATTTATTTGAATTATGAAAGAACTTGAAATAGGCAAAACCTCTAAGCATTTGTAACAAATAAATATTTATACAACTTTCTCAAAATTATAAAATGTACTATCGTAGAAATTTAATGAAACTATTGAACACCATTATTCCTATATCATGATTATGTGCAAAGTACTTTTCTTTTTAGGATATATTTTTTTTAGTTAAGCAAAAGAATATCACTATACCAGACACAAATTAAGAGTCTCTCTTTTTCTTTTGGATGAACTTTATTTTCTAACAACTAAGTTTTAGGTAATGAAAAGTAAACAAATTAGTCTGTAAGTTTAAAGAGATTTTTAATAATCACGCGAAGCGCGGCTAAGCCTCCTAGTATTGTAAAAATAGGCTAAAAAAGTTGTGAAGTAAAGTGAATATGGTTTTACCTATTATCCAGCCAAAAATATTAAATGCATGATTGATTAATATTCTTAGAATACCTCCCGAAATTGATAACAATGCTTTCACATACATTTTTTTTATTTCATGAACCAAATTAAATATTAAATAAATACATAATAAATAAAACAATATAGATATATAATCGATGGTTTCATCAAAAGTTTCTCGAGATATAATTGACTTAATTCCAGTGTTATCAAATGCATTGAAAAGGAATATATTTGGTATGCAATCATAAAAAATATATAAATAAATTCAAGTTCATTTTATTTGATATAAAAGGGAAAAATGATACAGAAAAAGATAAATTTAAATCAAAAGATGATAAAAGGTTGATTTAGAATCAAAAGAAATATTAAAACTTAGTATTTAGTTTATCAAAAATATATCAACACAAAATTAAAAAAAACCAAAGAATCTGAATATTCATAGCATGTAAAATTTGTCTTCTTGAAAGCTACACAGAAAGAAAAAAAAATGGTCAGAGATAGCTTTGACAAAAAAATGTAAAGAAGAAGTAAATGCCTTTATTATAGGAAGTAAATACTAAAAGGTGGTTAATGGTTGTTTGGGAAAAACTGTTTTAATTTTTTTTTAAGAAAGAAAAACGTTTGCAATTTCTCTTCCCTTTTTAAATTTAGTATATATATTTCAAATTAATTTTGATAATTAATATTGGTTGTCATTTATTTTCAAAATTCTCACAATAATAAAATAGAAAAATTGGTGATTTTTTTCTTGTATTGTTCATTTTGTTTTTATTGATAAAATGAAAATATATTTTTTCTTATAATTTTCTTCATAGATTATTTATTAGAAATAAATATTTAATAAAAAGGAGAATTCATTTTACCCCATTTCCCAAATGAAATTTTTTGAACAATGATAAAAAGTTAAAGTAATAATAAAAATAAGGGCAACTTTCACATATAACAAATAAAAAATTCATATTCGTATGCTATAACAAAGTTTGCATAATTGTGCTTCATAGCAAATATAGAAACTGTATAATTCGTTATACACATACAGTTGAAGCAAATTGTATAAAACGAAGTGTATAAAACAAGAAAGAGAAAGACACTTGGGCAGAGAACTGTATAAAAACGAAGTGTATAAACGAATTGTATTATTATAAGTGTATAGAACGATTATATACAATTTGAATTTATATAAAATGAGAAAGAGAGAAAGACAATAGAGACTTGACAAGGAATATACAATTGCATCGAATTGTATAAAAGGAAGAGAGAAATTAGATACAATTTGAAAATTGTATAAAACGAGAAAGAAAGAAAGGCAAAAGAAACTGAGTAGGGGAGTATTTTTATTGTATAATTATAGGTGTATAGAACGAAAATATATGTACTTGCATGTGTATATACAATTTTCTCACTCTTTATACAAACAAAAACGCAATTTATACATTTCGCTTCTGTATGCATAAGTGAGAAAGGCAAGGGTGGCGAGCGAGATTTAGGAGAGTGGCGAGCGAGATATGGAAGAGGGGAGAGAGGGAACAAAAATATATGTATTTATACAATTTTCTCTGCTTCATACAATTAGAAACAATTTTTATACACTTGTATTTGTATAAAAAGTGAGAAAGCGAACGAGAGATTGAAGGAGAGTGGCGAGCGAGATATTTGGAAGAGAGGCGCCTAGTAATTTTTTGCAAACGTTTGCTATGGAGCACAATTAAATCAAACCATATCTACTCCATTTATTTTAGGTTATTAGAGGCTGTTTGGCTCAGCTTAAAAGCTGGTCAAACTGACTTAAAAGCTGGTTTTTGACTTATTTGCCTGTTTGGCAATACTCAAAATAACTTATTTTAAGCCAAAAGTTAAAAGTTGGGGTAGGGGTGCTTTTTTTTTCCCCAGCTTATAAGCTGTTTTAAGTTGACCACATTTTTACCTTTTTGTCCTTAATATTTTTATACAATCTCCAAATTACCCACATAACCCTAACATCTCTTTCTTCTATTTTTCCCTTTTCACGTGTGGATGATAGACAATTACTATTAGTAATGAATGAAAATAAAATAAATCTTAAATCTTTCAAGTGATCTATTCAAATTATATATTATTAAAATGTAAAATAAGTTGCACATATAACTTAAATAAAAAATTATATTCCTCTTATAAATAATTTGTGATAATAAAGAAATATGTGAATGATAGACAATTATTATTACTTATGGATGAAATTAAAATAAAATCTTAAATCGTTCTTTAATCTATTCAAATTATATATCTTTAAAATCTTTAATAAGTTTATATTCCTCTTATAAATAATTTGTGATGAGAAAGAAATATGTGAATGATAGCAAAATATAATTATTTATAGCTGTAAAATATAAATTAATTAACTTTTATTATGTTAACAACTTTTAAGGGTATTTCAGACATTTTGATTTAAAAAGCTGTTTATCAGCACTTATTTGCCAAACACATCAACAACTTTTTTTTTTTTAACTTCAACACTTTTATCCAAACGCATAACTGCTTATTTTAAAAATAAGTTTCAGCACTTTCAAAAGTACTTTTTTAAAGCTGATTTTATTAAGCCCATCCAAACGGGCCCTTAGTTTGCTATTATATAAAATTTTTCCTAAAAAGGGCATGATGAGCAGTGCTTTTCAAATTTTTTTACGTTTATAATTTTTATTTTTATTTTTAGAATTAAAATTAACACGTAATTTTTATTTATATATTATTATTATTATCATTCTTATTATTTTATAATTATAATAACTTTTCAAAAAGAATGAATCACACACATAGTTAACTACTATTAAAATTTGAATTTTAAAAATGGTAAAATTTTAAAGTAAAAGTAAAAAATAGATAAGTAGTACTTTTTCAGCTTTTTTTACGTTTATAATTTTTATTTTAGAATTAAAATTGATTTTAACAATTTATAAATTCTGCGTTTTGTAGTGCTGACATATTGGCGTTTTTACCTCTCCTATAGATATATTATTGAATATTAATTATTTAGAATTATTTAAAATATTAAAAATTTGTAGTGTTCAAACATATCATTTTTTCTTCTCCTTTAATATATAGATAGATATTTTGAAGAAAATTGAGTGATTTTATAATCTTAAAAAGTCAAATATATTTTTAATCAATATAGACAATTTCTCAAATATGAGTGACGACTTAGGAAACTCAATCATACCATTGCTTATTTATAATGTTTGAAATATGAGAGTCTACAAATAGGAAAAACATTAATTATTTGCTCTTATAGATTAAAAGATAATTAATTTGTATAGTTTTGATTATATAAGTTTGATTATTTTTTATTTTTAATTAGTTTATCATACAATCCTTTTTAGTCAGTTTTATGAAGAATGCATTTTTCTTTTTCGGCAAATGATCTTTAATTTTGACTTTTTTTACATGACATATTAATTAAAATTGTATTTTAGATAAATTATAAATATATTCAATTCATGACTTTATATGTGATTCAAAATTTATTTACTTTATTAAATTTCATAATAAGTCAAAGTAAAAGAAAACAAAAATATTTTAAATTAGATCAACTTAACATAAATCTAATCCAATGCAAATGTTTTATGGCATGTAGATGATAAAGTCAAATAAAATATTTAATTAGGAAAAAATTAGTCTATTTATAAACTTGCAAAAATTTTAGTTTGACTCACTAAGTCTTCAGTCTGCATAGGATACAAATATGATACATTTGAGAAGAATTTCTACCATTCTCTAGGAACTAACTATTGAAATATTTTTATGGCTCTATTATGTCACTGATGCATTTTAGGTGTGTTTTCAATTTTTTTGATGCCCTTATGTTGAATTCAGATTTCACTCATGTCCATTACTTAAGCTTTATGACTCATGACAGTGGAACAAAATTTCTTATAGGAAAAACAGAAGATCAATACGATGTAGATCTAAATGAAAATGTAAATACATCTAGATGGAATTTTGATTATTACGATCAATATTTCAATGGAACTTTTGTGAATGGTTCATACTGCATCCGGAAGCACGATAAAACCGTTTAAATTTTTCAATCCCAGTACAAGAAAAATGATTATACTTGCTTATCAGAGAAACTTTTTTTTTTTCACTCTGTCATAACTTTATACTACTATTCGCACCCGTAGAAAAGAAGTACAAAATTTTGATGCAAGTTTATAACTCAAGTGGGCATGTACAAATTTTTATTTTCACCTAAAGCGTAGACAAATCATGGAGAAAAATTAAAGATATCATTAATTTTTTCCCATGTTTTAGTAGGAAAAGTTGCTCTATTAATTTTTTTATCTATGAGATGGATTACTCGAAAAATTCAATAATTGCATTTGATTTAAGAGATGAAAATTTCAGACTTATTGGACTGGGTAGTGATATATCTGACAAGATATTTAATTATGATTTCATACTGAAGGAAAAAATAGCATTGCTAGATTGTTGTGAAAATTTCACCAGTGGAAATAATTTATGGATTTTAGAAAATTCTGAAAAAGAAGAATGAAAGAGTCATGTCATTCACATTCCTTCACAATGGAAAGATGTGAAAGTGTAACGATTCGAGTTGTCGTTATTTAGGAAAGAAAAATGTCAAGGAAAAATTTAGGGTCGTCATTCCGCCACATTAGGCCAGTTGCCGCTAGGACGCCGCCACCAAAGCGGCACAACTCGCGCCAAAGCAGGAATGATGGGACAAAACTTAAATAACACAATTTTTTCTAAAACACCAAATATAGGCGAAGATTATCCCATGTTGTCCTATAATTTTACTATCTCTAGAAAAATAATTTTTTTGAAATGTTCTAAGTATAAAACAATTTAAGAAAAAATACTTAGAAATGAGTCTCCACTTAATTTTTAAAGAAATTAAGAAAACTTAATTTAAAAAGGCTTAACAGATAAACCTTTTAAAATTTAGAGAAAATGGGTAAGAGTTTCTTGCTACTACTCTAAGAAGGTATTAGCACTTAAAGTAGCGGTTAACATGAGGTTATCTAACGACTTGAGTAAAATAATTTTTGACTAATTCTTTGAAAAAAAGTTTAATACAAAATGTAATTTATAATATCGAAAACTTTAAGAAAATAGTTAAATAAAGAATCATTTTTCATTTAAAGTATCTGAAATGAAACATTTGAACTAAATTACAAGTCAATAGAATTTTAACAAATCTTATTAATTAGCATTTGTTTGAATCATTTCAAAAAAACGTTACACCAGTTTAGTTGATAAACCAAGAAATCATATTAAAACTAGTTAAAAGTAAGTGAACGTTTTGAATAGAAAAACATTTGGATAAGTAGACAAGAGGGGCAAGAAATGATGAAATAAAATTTATTAAGTTATTTAAAGTTAGAGTTAATAAAAAAGTAACAATAAGAAATCACAATTAAATAATCTAGTAGCATAAAGGAGAAGATGAATTTGGGCCCTTTTTGGGCCAAACACATTGTTGATTTGGGCTCTTGGCTCAATTGCCCTTTTTTTATACCTCTGATGTATATAATTGTGTATTGAATGTATACAACCCATTTTTCTTCTTTCAGGGAATTGTTTCAGCTTCCGATTTATTGAAATGGCGAATTCAACTCGATAATGCTAAATTCGGGACTCCATGGAACATCCGAGATGCAAAGGGAAAGAGATTGAAGGGAGTCCAATGGACTCAAACCAAGGGGTTTCATGAAAGACAAGATAATAAGGATCACTTGCAAGAAAAATAATGCAAACTGCTTAGTATTAAATTATAAAACTATACTCTAGTGAGTTTAACCAACTTGAATGAATGTTTAAGACAAAAGACAGGTAAAACCAAAGCTTAAACTCACGACACGTTAACTTTCACATTCTTCATAGCAAGTTTTCATACGACTAACGGCCTCCATTCTTAAAGTAATCGCCCAAATCAAATCAGAATACAACAGACAAGTAGTATCAGATCACTTGAACTAGGCCAGAGGTTAACGGAATCAAATTTTTGAGTAACACTACAGTTATATGCATATATATGTAAATTTCTATAAGTGTGATGAGGAGGACGACCAACGGTATAATTGTAAATATGCTTATTATTCAAAGGTAATATGGTGATTATGTAATAGTGACTTTTTTAGCAAACTCCTACGCCTCTTTCATTTCGCGGATGCATACTAAGAGATTAAAGATGACTCAGACAAATGAATCAGCAAATTGACGGTTCTTTCCTAAACCTCCTCCTCTTTTAAATGAAAGATTATTGAAGGTTGAAGCCAATGCAAGAGAAAATCAGGTTTCATCATCAACATGTTATTGCTTTGTAAGATTTAAATCATGCACACGTTATTTATTATTTGTCATGTATTTATTATTTTCAATCACTTTTGGATGAATTGAACTAAAAAGTTAGGCGTATATATCTACTTCTGTTTCAATACACTATGATATAGTAGTTGTTTTCTTTTGGGGAGATGTATGTCTTCATCTACAGTACTTCCTTTGGATTGTTGTTTTTGAAAAACATACCAAGCCCTCATTTACTAATTAAAAGTGGCAAAACCCTTTAAATTCAGATATGACTAAGCATTATTCGGTCAGGAAAAAATGGGTTAATAGTTTGTACAGGGAACTCTGTAGGGACTTATGAACTTTAAACCTAAATATGTGGTCTTCTCTTGATGCTAATAAAGCAGGGAAGATGGTATATATTATTTATCTTCGAAGATTTGTAAGATAGGAATCTCTATCATCAACTTTAAAATGACGGATTATAACATGTCATACTTTTTTATCGTATGTCACCTTTCGACTTTCAAGAGTCAAACAAGTATATCATTTGACTGTAAATTTTTCATAAATCTTTTAAACATTTTAAATTATCAATTATTGTGGCTCACTCATAGTAATTTTTACTATGTAGTTTATAAATTTCATTTAAAAAAGATTGAAGATTTCATGCATAAATTTCCGTTCAAACTTAAACTATATAACTCTTAAAACATAAAAGGCGTCACATAAATTAGGACAAAAGTATTTTATAATCGTGAAGAATAAGCATATCTTGAAATATACATTTGATAAATTGTTGTTTTCTTGTAGAAAAAGTGAGTATATTATTGTCACCGCATAATTAATCTTTCTAATTGATGTAAAAATGGCCTTTAGATGGAGTCATATTTTTACAATTGTGAAGAATAAGCATATGGTTGAATATGCATTTGGCACAAAATACCATGTATTTATAGTAGAACTAAAGAAACATTTTTTAGTCACAAAGCTCTACCAGTTAAGGCTATAGAGGACGGACAGGAAGAAGGAAGAGTATTAGGTCAGATAATTTTCGTTCACTCTTTCTTAATCTTTTTTATTAGGAAAACTATATAGACCAATAATAAATGAACTCCAACTTCACTGATGTCAATCAAATATTGTTATGTTAGAAGTTTGAACTGATATAGATCTTGAGATTAATGTTAATAGTATGAATTGAAAATTCACTGTTCGATTGAAACGCTAAGATAAGAAAAATTTTCTGATATCCAATTTCATAGGTAGTTTATTGTAATTTCGTAGTAAGTTGTTTTAAGTTTTGAATTGGATTCTCTCTTCAATCAATCAAATTCTAACTACTCAATAAACACTTTTTCACTTCTCTGCCGCATCAAACACTCAATAACAATGTTTTAACTTTGTCTTAAAAGTTAGATTTACAACCCAAAGATAACCACCATTACTATGGTGAATTGGAAGATGATTGGGGTGCTAGTAAGCTTTAACATAGATGGAAGATAAGCTTAACACATTAGAAGGTGAATAGTTTCTTATGATTCTTATTGAAAAGTGGATTATGAGATCTATTACTAAGCAATATGCAAACAATGCATATATCATATCAATTATGTGTCTTGTTTTAGTTTCGAATTTTTATCCTCTTTTATAATTTTTGGTGATAAGGTAGTTGTGAAAATAGTATTTCTGTTTCTCCATATTACTATTTATTGTTTTTTCTTCTATTTTTTTTTAAACATATTTTTATGATTTCCTGATACATAAGAGATGATGTTCCTTATTTTGGTAGTGAGAGTATTAAGTTAATCGTATCTTATATTGATTATCCAATTAGTCGAGGTAGGATCCATCTTCGACTTCAAAACCGATTGTTTAAAAACTCCTAAAAGGAGGAGAAGTGGAGTTATCGGTGACTCTGATAAGGGCTTTAGGTCGAAATATATGGGTGACATCATTGTTGAAAGTGAAAAAAAATTATGGGAGTTTTTAGAAAGCAAAGGAAAAGTGTAGAATGATTTTTTTATCTTTTCTTTTTCTTTCAACATATCATATTGTTGATTTTTTTCTTCAAATTTTATCATCTTTCTGGGTTATGATGTTCAATGTATCTAGTTTTTTTTCTTGAATAAATGTATCTTGTCTTTGTTAATTTTAACATTATGATACATTAGGTAAACTATCCGCGATTCGCTCGGTGGTGAATTACGTCAATAATCTACTTCTGAATATTGATAATACAAGTGTTTTCGAAAGGGTACATCCCTACGGTAACTTGTCATGAATAATTTATCCAAAGAAGAAATAAATGTTTTTTAGTCATAAAATGAAAAATATTTGATTCTAAGTGTTAATGAATTTTGTTACGAATTCTTCATTTTGTACTATAGTTGTTCATCACCAAAGTCTTTAGAAAATATATGTAATTGTTTCATTGTCTTTGTTTATATTTTCATAAAGTGATACATACATTTTATTCATCAGTTGTAAGGTTTCTTCTCCTATTCAAGCCCTCTACATACAAAATCTAAATATTATACATCTTATAAAATTAGTTATGTACTTGATAAGTTAATAAAAATATAAAAACACATCTCTTGGTGTTCAATGATATAACATATGTAGCTCAAATAATTTGAATCAAATGATGTCTTGGAAAGTTCCTTATTCAAAATCATACGAGTCAATGACCTAATTTGATAGACAAAAGACATATTTTATTGTTGTTGACACCCAATTTTGACCCACGTCGGTATAAATTAATTCTCGTGTTTCGTAAGTTTTCCAAACAATTTAAATTAATTAGTTTTATAAATTTTACGAAAATATAGTAATATACATATTTACCTAGTTATGTATATAATTAGTATATTTTCATGATTATTCAAAACCATCTAAGAAATACAATTAAGTATTTTATTAAACTAGTTTAATTTAAATTATAATTATACTTTAATCACTTTTTACGATTATAATAATTATTTTACTAAATTAAGAAGCTCGTTGATTAATTAATACAAATTCATTTTTTATTTAAGATTTAGCCAATTTTATTTTATTAGCTGAAATTAGCCACCTTTTAAATCTAACCCATTTCCCTTTAGTCCATTTAAGAGGCCATTGGGCCTTTTCTTCAAAAAAAAAAAAAAAATGAGCCCACTTCGACTTTTAAAAGAACAAAACCCATATTCAAGCCCTTTTCCCCTTTTCAACCCCAACATTAACTCCCAGGCCCACTCCTCTACCAAACCCAATTAATTCCCTTCAACCCTTTATTCCTAGGCGGCCCAACACCTCTCTAATCCAACCCACTATTTTTTTACCCGACCCAACAATCGTTTCCCTTTACCCATCCCCCGACCCAAACCCGTTTCCCCCCTCCTTCTTCCCCAACCCACGCGACCCCAAACAGAAATTCAGCAGAAACAAAACGTACGCGAAACCAATTCCTAGAGCAGACGCGAAACCCCCCAAACGCCAAACATTCCCATGGCGCTCGACCACACGTTCCTCTCTCCCAAACCCCAGACGCGAAACCCAGCAAAAATCCCCAGAAAACCCTCCCTCACGCGCGCTGATAGCGCGAGGGAATCGACCAGTAGGTGGTTAGCTGTCCGTTTTGTCGTTCTCTCGCAACAGCTCTTTCCCCCCTTCTGCGTTTCGTACAAATTTCAGCAATCTACAGCATTCGTATCGTCCTTCATCTGCAGATGTGTAGCCCCGCCTCTTGGAGCTGATGACACGTCCTTCATCAAGGACGAAAGAGCCGATCCAGCCCTCTATTCCCCTTTATTCCGTTGAGAGGCTAGAATCTCGCGAGAATATTCGTTGGTTATCGGATAAGATTTGGGGATTTGAATATAAACCTGGGGTTGCAAATACGATTATACCCTCATTTCTTTTCTTCTGGGAAGCTCCCCTATATAAGCCCTCTTCCCTTTTCGGATTAGGGGGTTAGAAAAATTGGTGGTGAGAAAGTTCGGCTAGGAGAAATCGGGGTTTGGGAAAAAATTTCGAGAAGAAGAAAATATATTCTGGCCTTTTCCTGTTTGGTGTAGACGAACAGAAGTATAATTCTTCTTTGGTTCTCTTTTTTCTGATTTTCTTCTTGAGCCTTTCCCACTTCGATAGCCTTCAAGTAGCGAGAGAGATAGTTACGAGCTTAAGGGGAGGTAGAAATCATATACATTACGTGCAAGAGTTTAAGAAAGAGACTTTCAAAGATTGAAAGTTCCTGGTACTGCTATCACCATCCGCTGGTTCGTTCGAGTTGTGGAAGCTCGCTGGTGTCTCGACTGTCCCTGTTCCGCTGCATTCAAAGAGGTAACATTCGTTTTGACCCTCGATTCTTAGTTGTATCGGTTGTTTATACTTTAGTGTTTAGGTTGGTTTTTTAGTTGCTGTTGACTTGGTGTAGCGTAGAAATTGTTTGAAAATTTGTGGTTTGTCGCTGTCATTGCTTGTGTTTGTTGCAATTTCCTGCGCTTGATAATGCCTTAAGGGGGATGAACGGCTTGTTCGAAGTTTCGATTCGTCGAGTCCGTTTCTGTTTCACTTCCTGTTTCCCCCTGTTTATGCTCATGTATGAAATTTTTTTTTTTAGGGAATCCCCTTTCATTTTGCTTACATGAGTTTTGATACTGTTTCTTTGGTTGGAATGAAGCCAAGTTTTCTTTCATGTCCTCATTGGTATCATCTTGGTTGTTATTTCTTTTCTTTCAGTATTTGATATTAAGATGATTTAATGATGGGTCGTGCATCAGTGAGGTATCATATTGGACGATAATGGTGATGTTTTCTCCTTGGAGTTTTTGTCGTTTTTCTTTTGTTATTGGTTCGATGGCTCAAATTTTGGAGTCCCGTTTTAAACTCAAAGGTTGTCATATGCCATCGTGTTTGCGTAGTTGAAATGCCACCATTTTATTGAATAATGAAATCTTCAAAAAGAGTTAAAAGTGACTGTATGACTGTTTTGTACTCGAACATTCCGTCAACAGGCCTCAAGATAATTGTTTTCTTTAGATTGATTCGAAGCTTGTAATTGCTCCCCTTCTTATTGTTTTCCTTCATGTTATGCTAGCTTAATCTTTCTTGCTATATGTTGTCCCGCATTTATTGATTCGACTAGATATCGGCCATAGGTATGCTTTGATGTGAAACTTAGCTTACGCATATGTATTTTGTTGTTAATGAATGTCTCGCATTATAGCATGCTCCATTCAATTTATTTGGGTGTATTGTCATGGAAATTTTGCTTGGATTTGGTTGCCTACTGTTTTCCTCATCCCAGTTTGTTGCTGTGGAAAGATTTTAAGTTTTGTCATATATGCTAAAGTTTGGTGTCTTAGCTTTAGTTTTGAACATGAGAATATCAGGAGATTTGTTTTAAGCTTCCTTAACTGTCTTTTGGCATATAGCTTATTTTTTCTTCATTGCATTGATTTGGGTGGGGTTCTCTCGTTATATTTTATTTCATTTTGTTCTATGCCATGTTCCTCTGACTATTCCTTATTTGTGTTGCATGAATTTGGCCTCGAGTTCATTATGAACTCCCATTTCTCCTCTCTCGGCACTTTTGAGAAAGCCGTAGAAGGCTTAATTTCCTTTTCTGAGTCATACGCTATCAAATGTCATGAAGATTGAAGAACCGGAAGAAATGGATTGGATATTTCCTTTATTTTGTATTTTAGTATTTTTATTTGTAATGGGCATAAGCCCTTGTCGTCTTATTTTTGTAGATTTATCTCGTATGTTTAGAATAGGACCAGTGAAAATGGGTTAAAAACCCGAAAGCAGGTGGGTCCAAATTTTGGTCAAGGCAAACAGAACCCGAATTTGGACCGAAAATCTCTCTCTCTCTCTCTCTCTCTCTATCTCGTTTTACTACTCGTTTATATTTCTGTTTTGAATGCCTTTTAGTCTAGGTTAGAATAACACCAACCTCGTCGAAACGCCCGTCTATTTTATCAAAATTTAAAACTAAAATTAAATCTTAAAACAATAAACATCTCAAAATTCGTAAAGCTTGTTTAGATAAAAACCTTAAGAAGTTTAACTTCGAAAGGATTCACAAATTTTTTAAATAAACATAGTCGAATTGTTAATCGCTGGAAAATCGTATTAAATGGAGCGTCTTAGGTGCCTTCAACACCTTCCTAAGAGCTAATAAGAATCCCGAACCCTTTAAATGTTTTCGAAACAATTTTTCTGTTTAAGTTGTTTAAAAACGAGTTTTCTTAATTTTTCTTAAAAAATTAAGTGGCGACTCCTAAAAGTCGAAAATATCTTTAAAAAACAAAACAAACTCCTTTTCGAATCCTTTTTTCGATAAAACAGAATGGCAACTCTTCTGGGGATTAGGAGGATTCTAACCCTAAGATTATCTCTATTTGACTACTTGTGATTTATTGTTTAATTACTTTAGTTTTCGAAATGTTGCATTTCATGACATATTTCCGCCAAATGGCAAATAGTTTGCATTAGGAAATGGAAGTTACGTGGCTTACCGCGACTTTCTTCAAATATACCCAAGAAATCATTTGGGAGTATCAAACAAATAGTCGGAATGCGGTCATCCGGCGTTGTTTGATAGCTCCACCCCGATGTTTGTCCGACTCGGGCAACCGTCAATTTGAAAATAATTCTAGAAAGCCTAAGATAGAGCGAAACCAAAACCGAGTTAGGCATCAGCCTAGGACGACTTAATACCCAAGGCGTATTAAGTCCATTTTAGTAGAAAAACTGCCAAAATCGCGTCTAAGGTCTTCGACCTCACAGCGCATCATATTGTTTGACATTCGAATAAATGTATGTGTGAAAACCAACTTGGGGGTAGGGAAAATCTAACGGGTTTCTGTTTTACAGATATGGACCGCTTCCCTAAATTCGATATGGTCGTCTCAGCGCCACCTCAGCTTAAGATGTGGCACAACGATTTGGACGGGGATCATAGGCGAACCCTTAACAAGTATGTAGGTGCCTTAACCGAGCTGATCAACATGAATGGTTGGCCAGAACTAATCGAGGTACTTACGGGGTATTGGGACAGTCAGAAGATGACCTTTCGTTTCGAAACAACCGAAATTACCCCGACGCTGGAAGAGATAAGGGATTGTATAGACACCATGGGCACTGGAATAGAGAGGAGAGCCCGAAAACAAGAGGATATTTTCATCCCCAACAAACCTTCCGTAGAGAACATCGCGGATTGGTTTGGACTAAGAAAAGACTTCACTTATTGGTGTCAGGATTCCCACGTGATGTTCAGAGATCTCTATATCAGATTCGGACACGTGAGTTTCTACGCCGCGACAATCGGGAGTTTAAGATTTCCTACAGAGAGTGGAACGAGGTCCGTCCCTAGCGTTTGCCGTGGCATGTTGGGAACTATGGTCTTCCCGCACGGTCCGAGTTTGAGCATCAACACCAGAGTCATAACACTCGTCCACACGTTGTTCAAAGGATACGAAAATCAAGGAACAACAAAATACTACCCCGTAGCTCCAGTAATATTATCTGACATGTATCGGGCCTTGGGTAAGTGCAAAGAAGGACACCGATATTTCCAAGGGTGTAGTCTGCTCCTCTAGTGGTGGATTCTCAGCCATTTGGCGAAGGGTGATGGGACTCGGGAATTGCACACCCTCGACAACAAGAACACTCTCAATGACTTAAACGATCTACTATTCTGGGCAAATATGAACAATCGGAGAACAAGAGGGAGATGGGCCCAAATTTTCTCCGAATTGAGAGAAGAGGACTCCAATGGATGCTCGACTGTTTTATATCCAAGGAAGTTGTCGTGGAGAGTCGCAGATGTGTCCTGCTCCCTCTGCCAGGCATTCGGGGAATTCACCCTTACACGCCATTTCGAGTCTTACGACAACTCGTAAGAAAACAAACCGTGCCCAGAGAAGCGTACTATGGCGCTTATGTGTATGACATTGGGGATGACAGAGTGAATGACGCTTTGGAAATGCTCAGAGAATGGAAAAACGCCAAGCGCATGGGTAAAGACACTATCGCCCCTGACCGATTCAATGCTGGATATGATGAAGGTTTCAAAGAATGGCTGAAGAGAGACATACAAAACATCTCAATTCAGATTCTGCGTAGCTTTCGCAGTGTGACAGACAAAGAAGCCAAAGCAGTGACCGAATTGCGAGAGATAAAGGAAGAGGCCAAGGAGGCGTATGCCAAGTTCGTAGAGAATCAAGACGCGCTTGAGAGGGCGACTCGAGAGGTTGAAAGATTGAGGCAGGGGTATGATGAGTTTGACAACTGGATCCAGCAGAAAATCGAGAGGATGCGATACGAGAGTCTGGAGGACAAAGGGCGTCTGGGTGAAGGTTTTCTACTGATGCTGAGGTATATGTTTCAGCAGCACAAAATTCGGAAAGATGACGACGGAGCAGGATCATCCGGAGCAGCCTAGTGGACATCACCCCTGCGCGGGTTTTTACTTGTATTTACACTGCTTTAGCCCCTGCGTGGGCATGATTTTGTTGCACTTTTGAATGGCCTTTGCGTGGGTTTGTCTTTATGTCTATTTCCCTTTTTCAAACATTTTTATCCATTATTAAATGTTATTTTGGGGGGAATCGTTTATTTGGTTTAAATTCACACGTACATCATTCGAATGCGCTAGGCCTACCCTTGGCACAAAAGGTTTCCCCATGTATGTTTTAGGACGCGATATATACGTGTGTTTAAATGCTTATGTGTTATGTTACTTTGAATGTGGATATCTAAACCCACTCCTAGCCAGAAATTTCAAAGAATATACGGAAGCCACTATTACAAATGTCCGACCAAAACTCCCAAGTCTCAAGTTTTTCACTCAAAAGGCCATCTCCTACACCATAAATCCTAAATACCGCTCTATCGTCTTAGGAAAGGTGAATCACCGCTATGGACAAAGGCAAGAACGTCCGGACGGATCTCACTGAAGAGGAGTTGCGAAGAAAAATCGAATGAGTCACTCGAGAAATTCAAAAGGTTAAGGAGGAAGGACTCAAAGTTGACATGACCACGACAATCTACAAAGCTGTAGCCGTGACATTGGATGAAGATCTGGTGTCGCAGATAAAAAGAAAGAAAGAGGTTGAGATGGAAACTGAGAGCTTAAGAAAAAGGTTGAACATGCTTCGTTTGGAGGTGCACGAAGGAAAGGCGAGAGAGGCGAAAATAGATATTGAGACTGCCGTATTGTTGGCCAGAAGTGCGTCACCCGATGAGAAGTTGACGACCCGTAGCAACTTAAAGGGCGGAAAATACCTCGCCCGTGACCAGGGAGAAGATAACAGTGGCCCCGACAATGAATTAATTGAGGAGGACGATGAGGAGGAAATCGTCTATAAGCCCCCATTTCCGACTGTCTGAAAGAAAAGAAATGACGCAGCCACAAGACGAGAAATCACCAAAATGTTATCGTCATCTTATAGGAATTTCAATGTTGTCTTTCAATTCCCTTGTAATCAAAATGAAAGAATGAATGAAAATGTTTCATCCTAAATCCGAACTACGTTGGGCCTAAATTCTCCTTGTGAGATACGTAGGCAGCCTTTCCCGGCCCGGCCCCTATCGCTAAAAATTTTCATTCTCCTCTGTGTTACGAAGATATGAAGATAAGATCAACGAGCATCGAAAAACAGCTGCAAGAAGACCATAGCTCAATGTGATTCAACCTTCCCGAGATAGCAAATTCCTGTTTGTTCAAAATGTATTTCGTCCTCATTCGTGGGTTAAAATATCCTCAAACAAAGCGACTTGTGTGTTTATCTGCTTTCTGTGTGATATTATGCATTTTGTACTCCGTATATGCGCTAACAGATTTTCCTTTGAGTTGTTTCACTTCTCAGGTACCTTTAACTGATCTGTGTGGATAAAAGCTGGCAGATCATCCCTACTTCACCAGATCGAAAGGTCCTACAGATTCCTTCCCCGGACCAAACTCAGACAGAGGAAATACAGCTATGGGAGACAATAATGATGAAGTTAGTCTCACAGATGTTGTGGTGGCTCAGCCCACCATGGCAGAACAAAATGAACTAATCGCACAACTGATGCAACAGATAGCTGATGTGAGGGTCGAGATGCAGCGAAGGCAGGACACGCTTCCACCCGGATTCGGCCCTAATTTTGTTGTTGCGAGGCCTCCGATGTACTTCCCCTCGTCCAACTTGGATCCAACTCAGAACCAGCCGTCAACGCCCGTGCACAACCCGTCTGGGATAGATTTAGCAGCCCAAAACCCCCAGTATGCTTCCGTATCTTATCAAACACCCTCACCGCTGCCAAACAACCCTACTCAAATGCCACCACACCCCCAGAATACTCAAGCAGCCCCACCACCCCAGAACCAAAATCAGAATCCAACCGCCTTTAACCCCTAAACACCACATCCCCACTTAACCCAAAACACCAATCCTCAAAACTACCCACAAAACTATCAAACTACACAAAACGTCCCGAGCCCTTCCATAGATCCACCCCTCCCAAAAAGAACAACATTCCAAGTCCCCGTTCCGGCCGAACATGAGGTGCAGGGTTCCGAGTTGGATCATTACTAGGAGTAGGAGAGAGAGAGTGAAAGTCAAGGGAAGAAGCAAAGATCGACATAAATGAGGAGATTAAAAGGGCAATGAAAGAGTTGCAATGCGTTCCAGACGTCGCCGGATTGAGCTATGCAGAATTGTGTATCCACCCAGACTTGAACCTTCCTGAAGGGTTCAAAATCTCGAAGTTTGATACCTTCGGAGGGGTTGGCAACCCCATGGCTCACTTTAGAGCATACTGCGACCAGCTCGTTGGAGTTGGCAAAGACGAGACTTTACTGATGAGGTTGTTCTACCGGAGTCTGTGCGGTGAGGCCCTGGAATGGTTTACATCACACGAAACCCGACAATTGCCCCGTTGGAGCGCGCTAGCTAAAGACTTCATTGATCGATTCGCGTACAATGTCGAGGTAGTCCCTGATCGATATTCCTTAGAGAAAATGAAGTAGAAATCGACAGAGAGCTATCGGGAATTTGCCTACAGATGGGGAAAAGAGGCAGCGAAGGTGAGGCCTCCAATGACTGAAAAGGAGATTGTAGAAGTGTTCGTACGGGTGCAAGAGCCCGAATACTATGACAGACTCATTTTGTTAATCGGAGCCAAATTCGCCGAGATAGTCAAAGTTGGTGAGACTATCGAAGACGGCCTGAAGTCGGGAAAGATAGCCCGAGTATCCGCATTGCCTGGATCTTCCGGACTGACGAGAAAGAAGAGAGAGGAGGTTACCGCTATTTCATACGGGGGAAGAAAAGTCCCCAGAAATTCATCGCGTCCTCAAGACCGCTCCAAGCCTCCACCAAAGTATCACCAAGCCTATCGTTCACAATACAATCATTCCGGCAACTACAATGCTGCCCCTACTTATCCAGATGCCCAAATTTTGTCATATCAAAATCCACCCCAAATCTCCAAAATTTTCCCTCCGTGTACCCAAATTACCCCCAATCTTATCAAATTCCTCCCCCTTACAAGAATATAGCTCCCAGCTGCGCTAACGTACAATCAAGCTATCGAGAAACTTCCCCCACATATCAAGTCCAAGATCCGGCATATCAAAGCCCCCTCGCAAATTACCAAGCTCCAGTGCCAAATTACCAGACAAATCCCTACCCTAGAACCCAAGCTCCTCGCCCAAATGCTCGCAATTATCAACAAGTTCCTCCCCCTCAACAAAGTGGGTATGATCCTTCTCAGCCCAGGTTTGAGAAGAGGCCCTCCAGAAACTTTACCGCGCTGGCTGAAAGCCGAACCAAGCTGTTCGAAAGATTATCCGCGGCCGGGTACATCCACCCTGTGGGGCCCAAGCCTGTGGATGTCAACTCTAAATTCTACAAACCAGAGCAAAGATGTGCTTATCATTCCAACAACGTTAGACATGAAACAGAAGACTGTATCAATCTTAAGCACAAGATCTAGAATCTGATCGACCAGGAAGTGGTCTCCCTCCAGCCTGCGGCGCCGAACGTCAATACAAATCCGTTGCCGAATCATGGGGGTAGAAACATCAACATGATAGAAACAGACGAAGATGAGTGTGAAACCAAGAGGATTACTTCTGTTGCGCAGGAAGACTTGGAAAACGCTGTCGCTTCTTTAAGCGTCAGGGAAAAAGGAGAGTTCGTTATTCTGACACCTGCGAAGGCTGTTGCCTTGGTGCCCTCAAAGACTCTCGCCAAACCCAAGTTTGTCATAGAAACGGCCGTGGCCCAAGGCATAACTAGATCTGGCAGATGCTACACTCTTGATGAGCTTGCTGACGGAGGATAAAAGAAAGATCATGCCAAGAGACCAATAAGTGAAGCAGAAGCCGAGGAGTTCTGGAGGAGAATGCAGCCTAAAGATTACTCCATTGTCAAACACTTGGAGAAGACTCCGGCTCAAATTTCTGTGTGGGCCCTACTGATGAGCTCCTGGTCCCACAGACAGGCTTTGATGAAAGCTCTGGATGACACGTACGTGCCCTCAGGTACAAGCAGCGATAACGTAGCTGCCATGATTCATCAGGTCATTCAGGGACACCGCATCAGCTTGTACGTTGATGAATTGCCAGCCGAAGGGAGATCCCATAACAAAGCTCTACACGTCACTGTGATATGCCGCGGAAAGGTCGTCAATCGTGTTTTGGTAGACGATGGATCTGGTTTTAACATATGCCCCTTGTCAACATTGAAACAGCTAAGGTTTGACCTCGGAAAATTGGAGCAAAACCAGGTTAATGTAAGAGCGTTTGATGGCGTGCAAAGAGATACATTAGGGGCGGTGGACTTGACCCTTCAAATGGGCCCCGCTGAGTTCAACGTGAAGTTCCAAGTGTTAGATATCGACACCAGCTATAACCTTCTTCTGGGAAGGCCGTTCATTCACATGGCTGGAACCGTCCCCTCCACTCTTCACCAAATGATGAAGCTGGTATGGAAAAGTGAGGAGCTAAATGTTCACGGTGAAAGAAGCCACTGAGGCAAGCTGGTGCCAGTCTTTGACGAGACGCCGCAAGGTTTGGATTTTTACATGGTGGAGTTGGTAAATGCCACCGATGAGGATTTGGCCCCGCAGGCCCCCATGCCGGCCGTGTATAGAATGATCGCCACGGTAATGCTGCAGAGTGGGTTGGAGCCATGTTTCGAATTGGGGAGAAATTCCCAAGGGATCATTGAACCTGTTTCGGTCCTTGCTAAAGGATCAAATATGGTTTGGGGTATACCCCCACAGATGACGATATGAAAATGAAGAAGAAAAAGGATCAAGAGTTGGCTAAACCGATCCCGCATTTGTGTGAATCCTTTCCAGTCCATGAGTATGCTGAGCCTGAAGAATGCGGGGAAGGAATCTGTGACCTTTTCAAGGATATCAATGCTATCATTGAGGAGGGGGTCGAGCCAGCTGGTATTTGTGATGATGAACCAGGGGAGATGCTGCAGAATTGGACTTCCACACCAATTCTGATGTCCCGAACTCTTTGTAACGTAAGTTACAGACCTGCCAATGTCATGTCATGTCACGAGCTAAATGAACAAAATGAGACAAATGACGACAAGGATGATGACTACGAAGAAGAAAATGGGGAACCAGATTATGTTGCAGAAGAATTTTGACAGTTCGAGTATCAGCATAAACCGAATCTGGAGGAGACGGAAACAATGAATTTGGGAGATTCGAAAGGTGTCAAAGAGGTTAAGATCAGCACCTACCTGAATGGAACTCAGAAGGAGAGCCTGATTCATTTGCTTGCCGAATACAGTGATGTGTTTGTTTGGGAAGTCGGTGACATGCAGGGGTTGAGTACTGACGTCGTATCTCATAAGATACCTATCAACCCAGGGTTCGAGTCGGTGAAACAAAAGACTCGGAAATTCAAACCTGAACTGAGTTTGAAGATCAAGGAAGAAATTACCAAGAAAATAGAATATCGACTGGTGGAAGTAACGCAATACCCAACCTGGTTGGCCAATATCATTCATGTCACCAAGAAAGATGGAAAAATCAGGATATGTGTTGATTACAGAGATCTCAACAAGGCTAGTCCAAAGGATAATTTTTTGTTGCCAAATATCCATATTTTGATTGACAACTGTGCCAAACATGAAATGCAGTCATTTGTGGATTGTTACGCAGGTTACCACCAAATTTTGATGGATGAAGAAGACGCAGAAAAAACGGCATTCATTACGCCTTGGGGTGTATATCACTACAAGGTGATGCCGTTCGGCCTAAAAAACGCCGGTGCCACTTACATGAGATCCATGAAAACTATTTTTCATGACATGATTCATAAGGAAATTGAAGTGTACATGGAAGACGTCATAATCAAATCCCGCGAGAGTTTGGATCATTTGACACACCTGAGAAAATTCTTTGAACGTTTGCGTCGGTACAACTTGAAGCTAAATCCCGCCAAATGCGCTTTTGGAGTCCCAGCTGGGAAGTTGTTGGGGTTTATAGTTAGCAGAAGAGGTATTGAGCTCGAACCTTCCAAGATTAAAGCAATTCAAGAGTTACCTCCGCCGAAATCAAGAAAAGAAGTGATGAGTTTCTTAGGGAGGTTAAACTATATCAGCCGGTTTATAGCACAATCAATAGTTGTATGTGAGCCTATTTTCAAGTTGCTGAAGAAAGACTCCCCGACTAAGTGGACTGAGAAATTCCAAACTACTTTCGATGCTATCAAGGGCTACTTGTCTAACCCACCGGTATTGGTTCCTCCGCGAGAAGGGATCCCTTTGTTGCTATATTTGTCTATTTTGGATAGTGCCTTTGGATGTGTACTTGTTCAACACGACGAGACAGGGAAGAAAGAAAAGTCTATCTACTACATAAGCAAGAAATTTACTCCGTACGAATCTCGCTACACTTTGCTGGAGAGAACATGTTGTGCTCTGACGTGGCTTGCCCAGAAATTGAGACATTATTTGTCTTCATATACTACATATCTCATTTCCAGAATGGATCCGTTGAAGTACATTTTCCAGAAAGCAATGCCGACCGGAAAGTTAGCTAAATGGCAAATGTTGTTGAGTGAGTTTGATATCGTGTACGTGACTCAGAAGGAAATAAAGGCACAAGCTTTGGCTGATCATCTCGCAGAAAATCCCGTTGATGAAGAATATGAACCACTTAAGACGTATTTTTACGATGAAGAAGTGTCATTCGTGGGTGAAGATATTTCTGAAGCGTATCCAGGTTGGAGATTATTCTTTGACGGAGCGGCGAAACACCAAGGTAAAGGTATTGGAGCAGTCCCTAGTATCGGAATCTGGACAGCACTATCCTATGGAAGCTAAACTACGATTCAATTGCAAAAACAACATGGCTGAATACGAAGCTTGTATTCTGGGTTTAGAAATGGCCATCGACATGAATGTCTACGAGTTATTGGTTATCGGAGATTCAGACATTTTGATTCATCAGGTTCAAGGTGAATGGGCTGTAAAGAACCCAAAAATTGTACCTTACGTACAATATGTGCAAAATCTGTGTAAAAGGTTTCGCAAGATCGAGTTCAGACATACTCCCAGAATACAAAATGAATTAGATGATGCTCTAGCCACTATCGCTTCGATTATCAAACATCCGGATACTGATTACATCGACCCGCTGGATATAGAGTTGAAGGAACATCCAGTCTATTGTTCACACGTCGAATCGGAACCAGATGGTTTGCCTTGGTATTTTGACATAAAGAGATAATTGGAGTCTGGGACATATCCAGAAGACGCTACATCTAATCAGAAGAAGTCGATATGTCGTATGGCTCTCAATTTCTTTCTAAATGGAGAAGTCCGGTATAGGAGGACTCCGGATTTGGGTATTTTAAGATGCGTGGATGCTGCTGAAGCTGTGAGACTTATTGAACAGATACATGCTGGAGTTTGCGGTACACACATGAATGGGCTTACTTTGGCAAGAAAAGTTCTTCGAGCCGGTTATTTCTAGATGACTATGGAGAATGACTAATGCAAATTCGTGCAAAAATGCCACAAATGGCAAGTGCATGGAGATTTGATACGGGTGCCACCTCATGAACTTAACGCTATGAGTTCACCTTGGCCATTTGTAGCTTAGGGAATGGATGTCATCGGTCCTATAGAGACGGCCGCTTCCAATGGACACAGATTCATTTTGGTTGCCATTGATTATTTCACCAAGTGGGTGGAAGCAACCTCTTACAAGTCGGTAACCAAGAAAGTGGTGGCCGATTTTGTCCGCAACAATCTGATATGCAGATTTGGAGTTCCAGAATCCATCATTACTGATAACGGTGCAAATCTCAACAGTCATTTAATGAAAGAGATATGTGAACAATTTAAGATTATTCACCGAAAGTCAACTGCTTATCGCCCCCAAATGAACGGAGCTGTAGAGGCCTCCAACAAGAATATCAAAAAGATCTTAAGGAAAATGATTGACAAATAGCGGGGTTGGCATGAAATGCTGCCATATGCTCTACTGGGTTATCGAACGACGGTCAGAACATCGACTGGGGCTACTCCATATTTGCTAGTATATGGAACAGAAGCAGTCGTACCTGTTGAAGTCGAGATACCGTCATTGAGGATCACCCAAGAAGCTGAATTAAGTAACGCCGAATGGATTAGGAAACGGATTGATCAACTAGTATTGATTGATGAGAAGAGAATGGTCGCCGTTTGCCATGGCCAGTTGTATAGACAAAGAATGACTCGCGCTTTTCACAAAAGAGTAAGAGCCAGAAATTTTGAAGTTGGTCAGTTCGTTCTTAAGCGCATTTCCTCATCAAGACGAGTACAAAGGAAAGTTTGCGCCAAACTGGCAGGGTACTTACATGATTCGTAAAGTATTATCTGGAGGTGCTTTGGTCCTGTCAGAGATTGATGGCGCTGTATGGCCCAAACCTATCAACTCAGATGCTGTCAAGAGATACTATGCGTGAAGTTTCATTTTTGCATTTTCTGTTATTTACTTGTAATCGTTCTGTTTGCTTGTATTTGTTCAATTTGAATTATTATCCCTCTTGTAATGAACTACGTTCGACCTGGATTCTCGAGAACGAGATACGTAGGCGGACTTTGTCGGCCTTGGTCGGTTTCTTTGAAAATATTATTCTTGTTAATCTTTAAGGGGAACTACATTTGACCTGATTCCTGCCTCAACGGGATACGTAGGCGCCACAAGGGTTCGGTCATATCTCTCGTAAGATTTCTATTCCCCTTTACAATAGGACTCAAAAATTCTCCAGAAGAAGCCTTCTCTTCAGCAAATCAAACTAAAGACATTTCGAGATTTGCGACTGGGACAAAATTTTTGAGAGGATCTCAAAAATCCTACGATCTGTTCAGTTACAGTAGAAAGATAAGCAAGACAGTAAACTGGGACAGAAATTTTGAGGATGGCCTCAAAATTTCGTTAGAATCTTCCCCACAAGTCCGGAGTGCCTCTGAAACTCATCAGCTAGTGTCAGATTCAAAGGAGCTCGTTAAGCCTGATATGACATGACTTGGCAGTGACTTTGTCAATATATTATTTCTTAAAGATTTCTTATTTCTCCCAAGGTTTTCCCTTTTATGTTTCATTTGTTTTGGCATAAGATATTTTTCTTATCTATCAAGAGTCGGGAAATCAGGAAATCAACTGAAGATATCAAGACAAGGAGCAAACAACTGAAGGAATCGACACAGATCAATGTGTTTTGAAACTGACAATTTTTCTGTCGATGCAGGTTTATAACTTTGCTTTGAAATCGGCCAAATTCTCCCGACGAATGAATATGGAGAGTTCCCAAAGAGGAGAAAACTATCTCCAAAACCAGTGATTTTACTTGGAAATGTGGTTTGTTTATTTCAAACCATTCCCAACAATAAGAAATTTACAAAAGTGTCTAGCCAGATTCAAAGGTGAATCAAACAGGAATCTCAACGAAGATTTCACGATTTCTGTAGAGGACGCTATTTGCATTACGTTATCAAAACAAGATAATTATTGTCAATCAAGACAATGCATTACCCCAGAAGAGATATTTATTTTACTATTATTTGTTATTATCGGTCAAGTCAGTATATTATTTGGAGGTCGTTTTGCCGTTATTATCAACACAGACGATATAAATATTCATGCATCGCGGAGAATCATGCATTGCTGAAAAATCATGTATCGCGGAAGTCTGATATAATGTGGTTTCACGGTATTATTAATACTTTTTCCTTAAGTTTAGTGTGTCCAAAAGCCTTTTTGTGCTAATTTTTGTATAAGTTTCTCTTTGTTTTGCAGGAAATCTATCCAAAGCTGAATGCGGAGATTTTGAGCGAAGAAATGCAGAAGAGACCACCTACGGAGCTTGTGACGGTCCGTCGTACTTGTGACGGTCCGTAGGTGGCAGCGTAGTGCAGCTGCTGAAGGAAAATGGGGATGTCTGACCAAGTGTGGGATTACGAAGCTTGTGACGGTCCGTCGTGTCTCTGACGGTTCGTCCTGCAAGTTTGTCGTGAAGTTCAGAGAAGTGATCCCAGTACCCAGATTCCAAGAGATGAAGTGTTTTAGAACAAAGACCCTCGATGGACCGTTGTGCCTTCGAGGGGAATGAAGAGAGCAGCAGAAGAAATTGCATAAGTATGGGACGACGGAGTCCACGACGGTCCGTCGTGACCACGACGGTCCGTCGACCCAGCCGCGTTTTGGCAGATTTCCAGCAATTAGAATCCTTGTTTATTTAGGTTTTTGTTTTTTTATAAATAGTTCAAAAAACCTCGTTTTGGAGGTTAGACACCAGATAGTTAGACTCCATATTATTAGACTTTGTGTATTAGTGTTAGATTTTGAGATTCTTGCAAGCGATTTTTGGAGATTAATCAAGCAAACTTTGGATTTTATTCTTTCTCATTGAAGTAAGTACATGAATTCGTATTTAATATATTTGAATATTGTGTTTATGGCTATGAGTAACTAAACTCCATAACTAGGGTTGTGGGAACCATATGCAAATAATGAGATAAACGCTAACTAAAATAACAATTCTAGATTAGTATCTTGCATGTATTAATAATTCTTTCGCTTAAAAGTCTTTTTAACGGATGGCCAACGTTGAACTCGCCTTAATGCTACTTGCCGGACCAAGGAGGTAGATAATAGGAAAAGAATTATTAACATAGATTTAGTGTATACTATCTAATAGGCTAGAATTGATTGGTACGAGGTAATAACTTAGTCAAATATCAAATACGATGCTTAATATGAGGTAAGGATAAGGGTTAGTATAGCAACACACGTAGCCGGACCAAGGTGCGGAGTGAGATTTTCTAGATGCCGGACCAAGGATTTAGAAATACATAACTTATCACTTTGCATGCAAGATACTAGGAAAGAATTGTTATAGTTAGAATTATCAAGTTATGAACGTGTGGGGAACACGTAAACCCTAGTTACTTTGATTAATTGATTAAAACCCAACATTCAAAGCTGTTAAGTGTCTCTTTCAAGTTCGTTATTTATTTTCACTCATTTAGAAATAGAAACCCCCCTTTATTGTTTTTTACTTTCCAAGGAAGTCATTAACCAAACAATAGTAATAATAGGTTGAAGTTAAGTGTACACTAATTTCCTCGTGGGAACGATCCCAACCTCACTACTTGGGTATTTACTTGACACGACCGCTTTACTTCTTATTTGAGAAGTAAGTTTGAGCGTATCAAATTTTGGCGCCGTTGCCGGGGAATTTAGCTTTTAGATTAACTTGAACTTATTACTATAGTTTAGTTGATATTTTCTTGATTTTACTTTGTTTTATTGTTTTTGATTTCTTTTCAGAACTATCCTCCTAGTATGCCAAATACACGGAGAGGAAGAGAACCCTTATTTTCCTACGATCATGAGCTGGAGCGTACACTGCGCAATATGAATCAAAACTTGGGAATAAATGATGATGATCCGAACCAGAACATCCCAGCTCCGGTGGATGTTCATGGCCAGATGTTACCCGATGCTCTGGGTGAACATCAACAGAGCGGACAAAATCCCGTTCCACGGCCCCAAGCATACTACAGAGGGTATGATAACATAGCAGACTCGGATGGGCCACTTGTCTTGCCCCCTCTACCCACAGGCCACACCTTTGTGGTAACTAGTAGCCTGATGCAAATGCTCACTGACAGAGGTTTGTTTTCAGGGCTACCTTCTGAGGATCCACATGCCCATATAGCTAAGGTAAGGGCAATGTGTAAAAGTTGTGTGGGGAGGCCTGATTTGGATCTAGATGTAATAGGGCTCAAAGTGTTCCCTCTCTCACTGACGGGAGAGGCTGCTATATGGTTCATTGAGCTACCATACAACTCAATCTTCACTTGGAACTAATTAAGGGATGTTTTCTTGGCACGCTACTATCCAGTCTCCAAGAAACTAAACCACAAAGACAGAGTGAATAACTTTGTGGCACTACCAGGAGAGTCAGTTAGTAGTTATTGGGATAGATTCACCTCATTCTTGAGAAGTGTTCCAAATCACCGTATAGATGATGAGTCACTGAAGGAATACTTCTATCGGGGACAGGATGATAACAACAAAGCGGTGTTGGACACTATAGCAGGTGGATGTTATGGAGAATGCCCTTATGCTGAGATCGCAAAAAAATTAGAGAAAATCTCCCGGAATAACAAAGCTTGGAGTACTAGGAAGTCTGATACAGGGAGAAACACCTTCGAAGTGCAGTTCACTCACAACCCAGCCACAGATGAGATTCGGGAAGGAATGGCTCAGATGAGAACTGAGCTTGGGTTGGTACTAAAACATGTCACTGGGGGTGCAGAAAAGATAAATGCAGTCAACTACTTGGCTAAACCACCACCTCCAAACGATGAGTGTTATTATGAGGAGGATCCCTATGCAGTAAATGAATAGATGGGGGGTTTCCGACCAAGTGCCCAAGGCTCTAATCAGGAGAATTGGCGCCAAGGTCAAGGGAACCAAGGTCGGAACTATGGTAACTACAATCGTGAGGGTCATTATGTCCGAGATGGAAACTACAATCGTGACAACAACTTCAACAGGGGTAACTATGGTAATAGAAATGACTGGAATGGACCCTATGTTCCTCCTCAGAATCGTGAAGTTACTCCTAGGGATGGTGGAGGTAGTATGTCGCGAGTTGAGGATATATTACATAAAATGATGAGGAGGTTCGATGCTAGTTATGAGCACAATAAAGAGTTGAGGAATGATTTAGCGTGTATTGGGCAAAAAGTTGATACACATGCAATATTGATTAAGCAACTTGAGTTACAATTGGCCCAATTATCTGCAACTGTGAACACACGGCAACCGGGCACTCTTCCTAGCAACACTGTCCGAAATCCAAAAAATGATGGACATTGTATGGCAATTACTACTCGCGGTGGCAAGCAAACCATTGACCTACCTATGCCATCTAATGAGAATAAGGTGACAAAAGATACTGATAAAGTGGTACATGTTGATGCTGATTTAGAGGATAACATTGCAAAAGATGCTGAAGTGCCTAAAAAGGTAACTCCTATGCCTAGGCCACCACCCCCATTTCCTCAAAGATTATTGAAAAAGACCGAGGATGGCAAATATCGGCGTTTTATAACAATGTTGAAGCAACTTTCTATCAATGCCCTTTGGTAGAAGCTTTAGAACAAATGCCCGGTTACGCCAAGTTTATGAAAGATATGGTCACAAAGAAAAGATCGGTTACTTTTGAGGACGATGATAGAATGCAGCATTGTAGTGCTATTGCTACAAGATCTCTGGTCCAAAAGAAAGAAGATCCGGGTGCGTTCACTATTCTTTGTACAATCGGGCTATTACATTTTGCGAAAGCATTATGTGATCTGGGGGAAAGCATAAATCTCATGCCCCTCTCGATTTACAAGAAGTTGGGTTTGGGTGACCCAAAGCCCACTGCGATGCGGCTACTGATGGCTGATCGAACAGTAAAACGGCCCATAGGGATACTTCATGATGTGCTAGTAAAAGTGGAGTCATTCATTCTTTCCGGCTGATTTTGTTATTCTTGATTGTGAGGTTTATTTTGAAGTGCCTATTATCCTTGGGAGGCCATTCCTAGCTACAGGTAGAGCCTTATTAGACATGGAAAAGGGGCAGATGAAATTTCGATTGGACAATGAGGAAGTTACCTTTAATATTTGTAGGTCCATGAGGCAGAGTGGTGAGCTCCAATCGGCATCTGCTATATCCTACAACATGGGTGAGACATCTGAGACACAAATAGAAGAACGTCTAGGTGTAGAAGCATTAGCGGCAATGATAATAAATTTTGATAGCGATTGCATTAAAGAGTATGAGTCATTAGTCGCGGCTCTTGATCGACGTGATGTTCGGTTTAAACCGAAGAAATTTGAGCTTCATATGAAGAATCGCGAGTCCCCACCCGCGAAACCATCTATAGAGGAGGCTCTAAAATTACAACTAAAAGCTCTCCCACCTCATCTCAGGTATAAATTCTTAGGAAATGGTGACACTTTGCCGGTAATCATTGCATTAGACCTGGATGAACAACAAGTTCAGAGTTTAGTAAAGGTACTAAAAAGGTTCAAAAGAGCTATTGGGTGGACTATTGCGGACATTATTGGGATCCCTGCTGACATTTGCTCTCATAAAATCCAACTCATGCCTGATCATATGCCGAGTATTGAGCACCAGAGACACTTGAATCCTCCTATGCAAGAGGTTGTGAAGAAGGAAATCATTAAGTGGTTGGATGCCGGAGTAATCTATCCAATCGCCGATAGTAGTTGGGTATGCCCGGTTCAGTGTGTACATAAGAAAGGGGGAATGACTGTGGTCCCCAAAGAAAAAAATGAACTTGTTCCAATGAGACCGGTTACTGGATGGAGAGTGTTTATGGATTACCGTAAACTGAACTCATGGACTGAAAAAGACCATTTTCCCATGCCCTTCATGGATCAGATGTTGGATAGACTTGCCGGAAAAGGGTGGTATTGTTTTCTTGATGGGTATTCGGG
The DNA here is from genome assembly GCA_027705065.1 of Solanum peruvianum. Taxonomy (NCBI): domain Eukaryota; kingdom Viridiplantae; phylum Streptophyta; class Magnoliopsida; order Solanales; family Solanaceae; genus Solanum; species Solanum peruvianum. Next base: position 32,283,354 of record JAKWJD010001766.1, read on the forward strand.
GTATAATCAGATTTCTATTGCACCAGAAGATCAAGAGAAAACCACTTTCACTTGTCCATATGGGACCTTTGCGTTCAGAAGAATGTCGTTTGGGTTGTTCAATGCTTCCGCAACATTTCAGAGATGTATGATGTCAATATTTTCTAACATGGTGGAGGATACTATAGAAGTTTTTACGGATTATTTTTCTGTGGTTGGTGATTCATTCGAGCGGTGTTTGACTTTATCTGAGGTCCTTAAGAGATGTGAAGACTGCAATTTAGTACTAAACTGGGAAAAGTGTCATTTCATGGTGAAAGAGGGTATTGTGTTGGGTCATCGCATTTCAGAAAAGGGCATAGAGGTTGATCGAGCTAATGTCGAGGTAATAGAGAGACTTCCCCCACCAATCTCTCAAAAAGGTGTGAGAAGCTTTCTTGGGCATGCAGGTTTTTACCGGAGATTCATCAAAGACTTTTCAAAGATTGCACACCCATTGTGCAAACTGTTGGAGAAAGATTGTAAATTTAGTTTTGATGAATCCTGTCTTAAAACATTCGGTGAGCTAAAAGAAAAGTTATTGTCTGTGCCTATCATTATTTCTCCGGATTGGAACAGTCCATTTGAGGTAATGTGCGATGCTAGTGGGGTGGATCTTGGTGTAGTATTGGGACATAGAAAAAACAAAATCCTTCACCCCATTTACTATGCTAATAAAGCCTTAAATGAAGCTCAGAAGAACTACACAGTGACTGAGCAAGAACTCCTTGCAGTAGTCTTTGCTTTTGAGAAATTTCGCTCCTATTTGCTAGGTACTAGAGTTATAGTGCATACTGACCACTCAACATTGAGATATTTGATGGCGAAGAAGGATGCGAAACCTAGGCTGATTCGTTGGGTATTACTGCTACAAGAATTTGACTTTGAAATGCTGGATAGAAAAGGAACTGAAAATCAAGTTGCTGATCACTTGTCTCGTCTAGAGGATGAAGCTATGAGAGAGTTAGGGGATAAGACTGACATTGATGATACTTTCCCCGATGAACATGTATTGGCTGCTTCACAAGACTTGATTCCATGGTTCGCAGATTTTGCGAACTATCTGGCTAGTGATATTGTTCCATCAGACTTGTCCTTTCATCAAAGGAAAAAGTTCATGTACGATGTGAAGAAGTTCTTTTGGGATGAACCATACTTGTATAAGAGTTGTGCCGACGGGCTTATTCGGCGTTGTGTGCCAGAATGTGAAAAGTTGAGTGTGTTGGAGGCATGCCATTCCTCACCCGTTGGTGGACATCACAGTGGTATCCGAACCGTGCATAAGATATTACAATGTGGTTACTATTGGCCAACTCTTCATCAAGATGCTCATGGGTTTTCTAAAGCATGTGACAGATGTCAACGAGATGGTGGTATTTCAAGAAAACAAGAGCTCCCTCTAAACCCCATTCTTGTGATTGAGTTATTTGATGTTTGGGGTAGTGACTTTATGGGCCCTTTTGTGAGTTCTCATGGCATGAAGTACATTCTAGTAGCAGTCTATTATGTATCTAAATGGGTCGAAGCCATATCCCTCGCAAACAATGCAGGGAAGAGTGTCACTGCATTCTTGAAAAAGAATATATTCTCTCGTTTTGGCACCCCAAGGGCCATTATTAGTGATGGGGCTCCCACTTCTGCAACAGATTGTTCAAGGGGTTATTGGAGAAATACGGGGTTCGCCATAATGTGGCTACTCCTTACCACCCTCAAACTAGTGGGCAAGTTGAAGTGTCTAATCGGGAAATAAAACAGATATTGTCAAAAACAGTGAATGCTAGTAGAACGGATTGGTCAAGGAGGCTTGATGAGATGCTCTTTGGGCCTACCGGACAGCATATAAGACTCCCATAGGTATGTCTCCATAACAACTTGTATATGGGAAGGCTTGTCATCTTCCGGTTGAGTTAGAGCATAAAGCCATGTGGCGATGAAGAAGTTAAAAATGGATTGGAGCGAAGCTGCAGAGCAACGGTTAAATGGGTTGAATGAACTCGATGAATTTCGCCTGAAAGCCTATGAAAGCTCAGCACTATACAAAGAAAAGATGAAGAAGTACCATGACAACAAAATTGAAAAGCGAGAGTTTATGGTCGGGGATTTGGTGCTGTTATTCATTTCCAGGTTGCGCTTGTTTCCGGGCAAGCTCAAGTCCAAATGGACTGGTCCTTACTTGGTTACCCAACTATTCCCTCATGGAGAGTTGAGTTGGAAACTAAGGAGGGTGTGCGGTTCAAGGTGAATGGACAGCGCATAAAAATCTATTTCGGGCATGCTGAATCGGCAAATGAAGTGATAGAGGCATACCATCTTGATGAAGTCTGAGTAATCAATGGTCCCCAGTCGTGCCACGACATTAAATCAGGCGCTTGTTGGGAGGCAACCCAATACTTATCATCTTTTTAGTAATGGTAGCATTTTTCTACTAATGAGTTTTAAATTTGCAGGAACATCACCAGGAAATTCTATAGAAAATTACTCTGCAGCAGTCACTGAAGGACACATTGACGGACCGTTGCGCCTGCGACGGACCGTCGTATGCATCCGTCGTACCAGGTACGTTTTTCTGTTATTTTGAAACAAGGGCACACGCGACGGAATAAACGATGGGTCGTCATAATTGCGATGGACCGTCGTTGGGGAACCGTCGCGTGATTAATGAGGTATACCCGACCCGACCCGGCTTGACCCTTTTTCAAAATCAGAACGTTTAAACTCCCCAACCTCTCATTTCACCCCCATTACTTCATTATTTCTCCCATTACTCTTCCCTTCTCAACTTCAACAATCTATTCCTCTATCAACCACCGATCATTGCCCTCTCACTATTCTCCAAAGCTCTAAAGTGTTATCTACTAGTGGAAACTGCTGCTATGAGTGTCTACCTTGCCACCGAGTACTTGTGCATTTGTTTTTCTCCATTTCTAAGGTATGTGTCTCTAAATTTATACTCATTTATCTTGCCTTTTTGTTTAATAGTTAGTATTATGCTTAGTTCCTCTTCGTATGTTGCTTACTTTAGACGATTCTCTTTAACCTAGGTTACAAATGTTCGAAATTGCCATGTTTACCACCCTAGACATAGGTGCTTTTGCATTGCTAGTTTCCTAGGTAGTTGGGTTAGACACATGTAGGTCCAAAACACTACAAGGTTGATGTGGGTTCATCGGGGATGTTTAAGGTACCCTTAGTTCTGTCACTGTCATTCAGAACGAGACCCCGATGACGGACCGTCGTACCAACGACGGACCGTCGTATGATCCGTTGCAAAAGCCCTAGCACCCCTGTCCCAACGGACACATGTGACAGATCGTCGTACTCACGACGGTCCGTCCTGCACAACCGTCATGCTAGACAGAGACCCTGTTTCTAAGGGTCTCTCATTTTTTCCCCAAGTGTTCCCCAACAGACACATGTGACGGACCATCGTCTTCACAACGGTCCGTCCTGCACAACCGTTCTGGTTGTCAGAGACCCTGTTTCTATGGGTCATTCATTTTTTTCCAAGTGTCCTTCAACGGACACATGTGACGGACCGTCGTACCCACGACGGTCCATCCTGCATGACCGTCATGACGGTCAGAGACCCCTCTCCTAAGGGTCTCCATTTTTTTCTCAAGTGTCCTACGACGGCCATCTACGACGGACCGTCGTACCTGTGATGGTCCGTCCTACACATACCGTCATGCTAGTCAGAGACTCTCCTTCAGGGTTCTCTATATATACATAGTCTAAGTAAAACACGACGGACCTCACGTCGGTCCGTCATAGTCACGACGAGCCGTCACCAGGCCCGTCGTGTGTCACTGCTTCTACAGCAATGACATACTATTTTTAATGTTTTATTTCGTATGGTTTCGCTTGTCTTGTTTGCCACTACTCGTACTAATATTGATCCTTTGCAGGTACTATCTACTATGGCACCCAAGCAAGACCGAATCTACGCACGCGAGCGATCAAAGTCTGTCACCCCGTCTGCACGCATGATCATCGGCTCTGATGATGAGCGGGACCCTGAGTATGTTCCCCGAGGCACTTCCACACCTTCTCGTGCTGCACGTGCTCCTAGAGCCACACCCAAAAAGGTGGCATCCAGCGTAGTCACTGCCTCCCAGTCTGATGAGGAGCGCACACTGACCGGCACACCCTCTGGGTTAGCCACAAATGAGGAAGGAGCGTCCGGCTCGTTAGGAGTATCCTGGTCCGAGGAAGACTCTGGCTCTGCTGAGGTTCCCGCACCCGCCACTGCTGCAGCGTCGGCTTCATCTGATGAGGCTGACAGTTCAGACTCTACATCCGGCTCACCAGTTCAGGTCCCCACTCCTGCCACTGACCAGCCCAACCGGTGGTGTGTCGACGGGCAGTTTCAAGTCTACTCCGACGCCAAGTTCCTGAGTGATAAAGGAGTGATGACTCGAACACTCACTTTGGAGCGGCGGGTACTTACAGGGAGTCTCCCAAAGATGTCGGAGATCCACAACCTCTTCACCACGCATCGCTTGGACTGGACAGCACGTCCGTTAGGACGATACAATGAGGAAATGGTCCGAGAGTTCTACGCATCCTACGTAGCGACTCTCCGATCACAGATCGATAGGCGGGCTTCCCCCGCTAAATAGGCCCCACTGGAGCAGGTCTGAGTCCGGGGTGTGCAGGTTGACATTTCCCTGCCAGCCATCCACCGGTTTATAGGGCGAGAGTATTGATGCTACTCGGACCCCCCTCACTACTGAGTTTGACTAGCGGTGGCAGATAGTCAAGGATGGCCAGTTCTTGCGCGATCCAACACTGAGAGAGACCACCAAAAGGTGGATGGCCCTGCACCTGTCAGTAGATGGAGAGGGTGCCGATTGGGTGACTGAGCCGAAGGGGGCCATCAAGAAGGCCAACCTCACGTTCACAGCAAATTTCTTATGGCTGCTTGTTCGTCACTGCCTTTCCCCCACAGCTACTGATAACATCATTACCTGGGATCGAGCAGTGTTGATGGCGGCGATGATAGCCGGATTCGAGGTGGACTTCGCATGGCTTCTCCAGGCAGACATGCACGAGAGGGCATTCAAGGTCACTACTACCTACCCTTTCCCGTGCATGATCTTTGCCCTTTGCAGGTCCGCAGGTGTGCCCATATGGCACGTAGATCAGCTTAAGACCCCGCAGGGCACTGTAGACGTCGGCCTCATCAGAGACGAGGCCAATGAGTTGGCTCCACGCAGAGGGCCCCATCAAGAGCTGCCCCCACTTGCTGATGATCTTGCTGATATGGTAGCCCAGGCCCGCACAGCTACACAGGCGTCCACTGGCACTACCCCGGTCGAGTCTATCCTGGGTAGTAGCACAGCACCAAGCTCCTCTCGCACAGCCCCTCTACCGGCACTGGTCCCGCTTGCAAGGGTCCAAAAACTAGAGGCACAAATGGCCACTCTTCTGCATCATATCCAACCATGGATGCAGAAGTCGATTACTGATTTTGAAGAGAGTCTAGAGAGGAAGATGATGCAGTTTACTGAGCGGAATATCACTGAGGTTAACCAGCGCCTTGACGCCTTTGAGTTGAGAGTGCTAGCCTGACCAACCCCTCCGGTGGATGTGTCGACTCTTCAGGCTGCAGTCGACAGTCTTCGTACAGACATCAACACGATCTTAGAGGCTAGGGTGCCGGAGTTTGAGGCTCCTTCTGTCGAGCCTGCTGAGGACACCGTGTTGGCGGCCCTTTTTTCTACTTCTGACATTCCAGCACCTCCTTCTCCAGAGAGTGCCAAGAGGCGTAGGGGTCGAGCAGAGGACGAGGCGTGAGCACGGAAGAAGGAGCACCGAGATATAGAGGCCGCGAGGAGAGCCTCCCTTGCTGAGGAGGAGGCGCACCAAATGAGAGCATTTGAGTTAGCGGCTGGGGCGTCTAGCTCCCGCACTGTGGAGATAGCAGGAGGCACTACTGATGGTGCGGATGTTGCTGAGGACACCACTGAGGGTGTCCAGATTGCATAGGATGTGGGTTCCGGGGAACCGGACCCACCATCTTGCTGATCGACGACGCTTTGCGCCACAGGTTTGCTTCACCTACCACTTTTGTATTTAGATTTTTATGCATTGGGGACAATTGCATGCCTTTTTGTTAGGGGTGGGGTAATTCGATAGTGAGTGTTAGGGTGAAGTCTGAGTAGCCCAATTCAGTATCCTCTTTTGGGGTTTTCTTGCCTATGTTCTTTTTCCCCAAAAGACTGATTACTTTTTCTGTTGAACCGGAATGTTTATATCTTTTGTACATAGTTTAAGTCTGAAGCATGATAGCTAAAATGATATCCTGATAAATTGGAAAATAATGCATGACTAGGCATAGTAACTGATAATTGTGTGGATCTAAGCATGAAATAGAGTTACACCATTGCATTACCCTAAGTCTTAAATTTGAACTAGGTGTCTGATAATCTGGTATAGTGATGAGATGTCAAGTGAGTGTGAGGAAATTTGAAAAGTCCACTATTGGTACTGAGCTAGAACTTGCCTGGTTAGTCCTGCTAAAAGTAAGCTGTAATAGACAATTAGGAACTGATCATAGGCACTTATTCAATATAGCCCATTTCTAGCCTAAATAAAAGAAACTAAATGAAATTTATCCTTCTTTGATCCAGATAATCTGAGCTTAAAATTAGACCTTTCTTTTTCACCCCAACTGATCTTTTCTGGGAACAATGTGTTGGCCCTCGTCCATCCTTGGACATGTGAACCTCAGCTTATGCCAAAAGCATAAGTTGAGAGTGGCTAATGCATAAACAACCTTCGTTATGGCCCTGACCCAACTTTGGGTATTGCGCACCTTGACTCATGGCAAAGCCATGAGTTGAGGGTGGCTACTATGAGGAATGCTCTGGAAAGTGGGGTTGAAAGAACAAAGAGAGAGAAAGAACAAAAGTAAAGTGACTAAAGAATTAGATGAAAAGAAAAGTAAAGAAAAAGAAAAATCCACAAGAAATACAAGCAAGAAAAGAAGAGTGTCACTTACACAAATGAAGAAAGAAGAGAAAACAACAAGGTGAAAGAATATGAGAAACTGGGCGAGATAAAATGAGAGACAGTGGAAGGTTTAGCCGATATTTCAAGGAGGGAAAAAGGTCACTAAAGTATACCAAAATATACCTTACCTGACCCCGAGCCTATGTTACTAGCTAAAAAAGTCCTATTGTGATCCTAAGGGTTGTATAGCGAACTTAAGGCAGTGAAAATAAGGGCAAGCTTATGGCAAAAGGTATGAATGAGTGTGTCTTTGTTCTGAGAGTGAGTGTTGAAAAGTCATCCTTATACTCAAACTGAAATCATTGTGTGAAAAAGGAGGATTTTGTTTTTAAATGAGGACACTAGTTGCAATACCAGAATTGTTAGCACCTCGGTGAGAAATTGAAGAGGATAGGTGTTAGTGCGTGGTGAGTCTGTATCATGTTCTGATCCCACAAAATTCAAGCCTAATAGTGATAGCATGCTTAGATTTGATGAGATTAATCAGGACTGATAGCCAAATGATTGCAAAGGATAAAACATGGATACTATTGTACAAAGATTGTGTAGTGAGTCATAGTGCATCGCTTGAGGACAAACAACGAATTTAAATTGAGGAAGTCTGATATACTGTGGTTTCACGGGATTATTAATACTTTTCCTTAAGTTTAGTGTGTCCAAAAGCTTTTTTGTGCTAATTTTTATATAAGTTTCTCTTTGTTTTGCAGGAAATTTGTCCAAAGCTGAATGCGGAGATTTTGAGCGAAGAAATGCAGAAGAGACCATCTACGGAGCTTGTGACGGTCCGTCGTGCTTGTGACGGTCCGTAGGTGGTAGCGTAGTGCAGCTGCTGAAGGAAGATGGGGAAGTCTGACCAAGTGTGGGATTACGAAGCTTGTGACGGTCCTTCGTGTCTCTGACGGTCCGTCCTGCAGGTTCGTCGTGAAGTTCAGAGAAGTGATCCCAGTACCCAGATTCCAAGAGTTGAAGTGTTTTAGAACGAAGACCCTCGACGGACCGTTGTGCCTATGACGGTCCGTCATAATTGCCGTCGAGGGGAATGAAGAGAGCAGCAGAAGAAATTACACAAGTATGGGACGACGGAGTCCACGACGGTCCGTCGCGAGGTCCGTCGACCCAGCCGCGTTTTGGTAGATTTCCAGCAATTAGAATCCTTGTTTAATTAGGTTTTTGTTTTTTTATAAATAGTTCGAAAAACCTCGTTTTGGAGGTTAGACACCAGATAGTTAGACTCCGTATTATTAGACTTTGTGTATTAGTGTTAGATTTTGAGATTCTTGCAAGCGATTTTTGGAGATTAATCAAGCAAACTTTGGATTTTATTCTTTCTCATTGAAGTAAGTACATGCATTCGTATTTAATATATTTGAATATTGTGTTTATGGCTATGAGTAACTAAACTCCATAACTAGGGTTGTGGGAACCATAGGCAAATAATGAGATAAACCCTAACTAAAATAACAATTCTAGATTAGTATCTTTCATGTATTAATAATTCTTTCGCTTAAAAGTCTTTTTAACGGATGGCGAACGTTAGAACTCGTCTTAATGCTACTTGCCGGACCAAGGAGGTAGATAATAGGAAAAGAATTATTAACATAGATTTAGTGTATAATATCTAATAGGCTAGTATTGATTGGTACGAGGTAATAACTTAGTCAAATATCGAATACGATGCTTAATATGAGGTAAGGATAAGGGTTAGGATAGCAACACTAGCCGGACCAAGGTGCGGAGTGAGATTTTTTAGATGCCGGACCAAGGATTTAGAAATACATAACTTATCACTTTGCATGCAAGATACTAGGAAAGAATTGTTATAGTTAGAATTATCAAGTTATGAACCTGTGGGGAACACGTAAACCCTAGTTACTTTGATTAATTGATTAAAACCCAACATTCAAAGCTGTTAAGTGTCTCTTTCAAGTTCATTATTAATTTTCACTCATTTAGACATAGAAACCCCCCTTTATTGATTTTACTTTCCAAGGAAGTCATTAACCAAACATTAGTAATAATATTTTGAAGTTAAGTCCAGACTAATTTCCTCGTGGGAACGATCCCAACCTCACTAGTTGGGTTATTTACTTGACACGACCACTTTACTTCTTATTTGAGAAGTAAGTTTGAGCGTATAAAAGTCATGCATCACGAAAGTCATATACTGCTGAAAAATCATGCATCGCGGAAGTCATATACTGCTGAAAAATCATGCATTGCGGAAGTAATGCACTGAAGAATCATGCATAGGGAAAATCATGCATCGCGGAAAACCAAGCATCGCGGGAAGTCATGCAACGCAAAAATCATGCATTGCGAGTTAACAATTATGTGCGACGAGAGGATTTCATGCCTCGTCAAAATTTATACATCGCGAGAAGATTTCATACCTCGTTGAAATTTAGACATCGCAAGAAGAATTTATACCTCGCTGGAATTTGTGCGACGAGAAGATTTCATGCCTCGTCAAAATTTATACATCGCGAGAAGATTTCATACCTCGCTGAAATTTAGACATTGCGAGAAGAATTTATACCTCGCTGGAATTTGTGCGACAGGAAGATTTCATGCCTCGTCAAAATTTATACATCGCGAGAAGATTTCATACCTCGCAGAAATTTAGACATCGCGAGAAGAATTTATACCTCGCTGGAATTTGTGCATCACGAGAAGAATCCATGCCTCGTTGAAAATCATGCATCGCGGAAAAGTCATACATCGCGGAAAATCATGCATTGCGAGTCAACAATTATGTGCGACGAGAAGATTTCATGCCTCGTCAAATTTTATGCATTACGAGAAGAATCCATGCCTTGTTGAAATTTGTACATTGCGAGAAGATTGCATGTCTCGCTGAAAGTTATGCATTGCGAGAAGATTTCATACCTCGCAGGAATTTACGTATTGCGGAAAGATATTCATGCCCCGCAAGAGTACATACACGGATAAAGAAAGGGAAATTGTGTGTCCCGAGAGCAACATTTATCCATAGGCCTCAACTGCATTCTGTTATTTTTGATAAAAGTAAACATCAAGAAAAGCATCGAAGACGACGACAAAAGAAACATCAATATCACATCAGCATTTATCTATTTATTTCGACATCAAGTATTGAGTACATTGAAGATTGTATCGCAAAACATAAGGCATAAGCTTTATTTGTTGGACGTCAGACCGATCAAGTCGAGGTCGATTTAAGGAGAACAATGAAGTGTCGACACGGTAAAAGACACTGTCTCCCATCCTAATTGCATTTTTTTAAGCTGACGAGTTTCGTCTCAGTCTTTGTCGAGAGCATCCCAAAGGATGAATTCTCCAAAACCACAGGTGCGGACGACATCAGCAAGGATGGAGCACAACGTGGAACTTTTTCTTAGCAGCGAACTGGTACACAGTCCAAAGAGGAATATCAAACTCTTAGGACGCGAGCAGAGGAGCGACTTCCACCACAATGGAACCACCCCTCTCGAAGCATGCGGGTCTTTCTTTAGTTCTGTCAGTTTCAGACTCGCATTTGGAAGTTTCTATTTATCGGAAGCAAGTTTCCAATTTGAGTGACAACACGCCAAGAGCTTTGGAAATTATGTCCGTGTAAGCTCTTAATTATGGGTGTGAAGCGCGCCACATACATGGCTAAGAGGTTACAAGCCTCCTTTTCATACTCGTTAATTTGTCACTTGTCCAAAACCGAAGGTTATCTAGCATAATAGATTTCCTTTTCCACTGATCGAGTCGAACTATACACAACCTGATTCCGAAAGTTTAAGGATATGTAGGCGGATTCAATGTTAAAAACTCGGGTGTTATCCAATTTTCGATCTCGAATTCTATTCTCGAGAATTTCTATACCTTCATAATCCGGTATCGAGGTGACTTTTGATTCTTTCAAAATCATGCGATAAATCAAGCTTGTCGAACTACAGGTGGCATGAATTCTCATATAGCCTGAGATATGTAGGAAAACCGTTTGCAAGGGTTCGTCCATAATTCCTAAAACCTTTGTCGAATCCGTCCTTTAAAATGAACGGGGTTGGTCAAAATTGGTTTGGTCAATTTCATTTTCCTCGAATTGCTTGCATCAACCCAGGTAAAATGAGGGACAGATGTTGACACCCAATAATGACCCACGTCGGTATAAATTAATTATCAAGCTTCGTAAGTTTTCCAAACAATTTTAATTAATTATTTTTATAAATTTTACGAAAATATAGTAATATACATATTTACCTAGTTATGTATATAATTAGTATATTTTCATGATTATTCAAAACCATCTAAGAAATACACTTAAATATTTTATTAAACTAGTTTAATTTAAATTATAATTATACTTTAATCACCTTTTACGATTTTAATAATTATTTTACTAAATTAAGAAGCTCGTTGATTAATTAATACAAATTCATTTTTTATTTTATTAGCTTAAATTAGCCACCTTTCAAATCTAACCCATTTCCCTATGGTCCATTTAAGAGGCCATCGAGCCTTTTCTTCAAAAAAAAAAAAAACCGAGCCCACTTCGACTTTTAAAAGAACAAAACCCATATTCAAGCCCTTTTCCCCTTTTCAACCCCAACATTAACTCTCAGGCCCACTCCTCTACCAAACGCAATTAATTCCCTTCAACCCTTTATTCCTAGGCGGCCCAACACCTCTCTAATCCAACCCACTTTTTTTTTACCCGACCCAGCACTCGTTTCCCTTGACCCGTCCCCCGACCCAAACCCGTTTCCCCCCTCCTTCTTCCCCAACCCACGTGACCCCAAACAGAAATTCAGCAGAAACAAAACGTACGCGAAACCAATTCATAGAGCAGATGCAAAAATCCCCCAAACGCCAAACATTCCCATGGCACTCGACCATGCGTTCCTCTCTCCCAAACCCTAGACGCGGAACCCAACAAAAATCCCCAGAAAACCCTCCCTCACGAGCGCTGATAGCGCGAGGGAATCGACCAGTAGGTGGTTAGCTGTCCGTTTTGTCGTTCTCTCCCAACAACACTTTCCCCCCTTTTGCGTTTCGTAAAAATTTCAGCAGGCTACAACATTCGTATCATCCTTCATCTCCAGTAATGTAGACCCGCCTCTTGGAGATGATGACACGTCCTTCATCAAGGACGAAAGAGCCGATCCAGCCCTCTATTCCCCTTTATTCCGTTGAGAGGCTGGAATCTTGCGAGAATATTCATCGGTTATCGGATAAGATTTGGGGATTTGGATTCAAACCTGGGGTTGCAAATACGATTATACCCTCATTTGTTTTTCTGGGAAGCTCCCCTATATAAGCTCTCTTCCCTTTTCAGATTAGGGGGTTAGATAAATTGGTGGTGAGAAAGTTCGGCTAGGAGAAATCGGGGTTTGGGAAAAATTTTCGAGAAGAAGAAAATATATTCTGGCCTTTTATTGTTTGCTGTAGACGAACAGAAGTATAATTCTTCTTTGGCTCTCTTTTTTTGATTTTCTTCTTGAGCCTTCCCACTTCGATAGCCTTCAAGTAGCTAGAGAGATAGTTACGAGCTTAAGGGGAGGTAGAAATCATATTTATTACGTGCGAGAGTAAGAAAGAGACTTTCAAAGATTGAAAGTTCCTGGTACTGCTATCTCGCTGTTTCTTTCGAGTTGTGGAAGCTCGCTGGTGTCTCGAATGTCCCTGTTCCGCTGCATTCAAAGAGGTAACATTCGTTTTGACCCTCGATTGTTAGTTGTATCGGTTGTTTATACTTTAGTGTTTAGGTTAGTTTTAGCTGCTGTTGACTTGGTGTAGCGCAGAAATTGTTTGAAAATTTGTGGTTTGTCGCTGTCATTGCTTGCGTTCGTTGCAATTTCCTGCGCTTGATAATGCTTTAAGGGGGATGAACTGCGTGTTCGAAGTTTTGATTCGTCGAGTCCGTTTCTGTTTCACTTCCTGTTTCCCACCTATTTATGCTCATGTATGAAATTTGTTTTTTTTAGGGAATCCCCTTTCATTTTGCTTACATGAGTTTTGATACTGTTTCTTTGGTTGGAATGAATCCAAGTATTCTTTCATGTCCTCATTGTTATCATCTTGGTTCTTATTTCTTTTCTTTCTGTATTTGATATTAAGCTGATTTAATGATGGGTCGTGCATCAGTGAGGTATCATATTGGACGATAATGGTGATGTTTTCTCCTTGGAGTTTTTGTCGTTTTTCTTTTGTTATTGGTTCGACGGCTCAAATTTTGGAGTCCTGTTTTAAACTCAAAGGTTGTCATATGCCATCGTGTTTGCGAAGTTGAAATGCCACCATTTTATTGAATAATGAAATCTTCAAAAAGAGTTAAAAGTGACTGTATGACTGTTTTGTACTCGAACATTCTGTCAACAGGCCTCAAGATAATTGTTTTCTTTAGATTGATCTGAAGCTTGTAATTGCTCCCCTTCTTATTGTTTTCCTTCATGTTATGCTAGCTTAATCTTTCTTGCTATATGTTATCTCAAATTTATTGATTCGACTAGATATCGGCCATAGATATGCGTTGATGTGAAACTCAGCTTACGCATATGTGTTTTGTTGTTAATGAATGTCTCGCATTATAGCATGCTCCATTCAATTTATTTGGGTGTATTTTCATGGAAATTTTGCTTGGATTTGGTTGCCTACTGTTTTCCTCCTCCCAGTTTGTTGCTGTGGAAAGATTTTAAGTTTTGTCATATATGCTAAAGTTTGTGTCTTAGATTTAGTTTTGAACATGAGAATATCACGAGATTTGTTTTAAGCTTCCTTAACTGTCTTTTGGCATATAGCTTATTTTGTCTTCATTGCATTGATTTGGTTGGGGTTCTCTCGTTATATTTTATTTCATTTTGTTCTATGCCATCTTCCTCTGACTATTCCTTATTTGTGTTGCATGAATTTGGCCTCGAGTTCATTATGAACTCCCATTTCTCCTGTCTCGGCACTTTTGAGAAAGCCGTAGAAGGCTTAATTTCCTTTTCCGAGTCATACGCTATCAAATGCCATGAAGATTGAAGAACCGTAAGAAATGGATTGGATATTTCCTTTATTTTGTATTTTATTATTTTTATTTTTAATGGGCATAAGCCCTTGTCGTCTTATTTTTGTAATTTTATCTTGTATGTTTAGAATAGGACATGTGAAAATGGGTTAAAAACCCGAAAGCATGTGGGTCCAAATTTCGGTCAAGGCGAACAGAACCCGATTTTAGATCCAAAATCTCTCTCTCTCTCTCTATCTCGTTTTACTACTCGTTTATATTTCTGTTTTGAATGCCTTTTAGTCTAGGGTTAGAATAACTCCAACCTCGTCGAAATGCCCATCTATTTTATCAAAATTTAAAACTAAAATTAAATCTTAAAACAATAAACATCTCAAAATTCGTAAAGCTTGTTAAGATAAAAACCTTAAGAAGTTTAACTTCGAAAGGATTCGCAAATTTTTTAAATAAACATAGTCGAATTGTTAATCGCTGGAAAATCGTATTAAGCCGAGCGTCTTAGGTGCCTTCAACACCTTCCTAAGACGCTAATAAGAATCTCGAATCCTTTAAATGTTTTCGAAACAATTTTTCTGTTTAAGTTGTTTCGAAACGAGTTTTCTTAATTTTTCTTAAAAAATTAAGTGGCGACTCCTAAAAGTCAAAAATATCTTTAAAAAACAAAACAAACTCCTTTTCGAATCCTTTTTTCGATAAAACAATTATTTATGTTTCGATCAATATGGTTAAAACTTTATTTTTTTGAATCTTTTAATCTAAAGTTTATAAGGAGATTCAATATTTGATTAATATAGATTCATCCTACTTTGAGGGTTAATTCATCGACTCTAACCCAACATTTGAACCTCCAAATGTTTGATTAAGGTTGAGTACAAGATTTACCATCCCACTACATTCCTTTATTTTTTTTGGATGTCTCTATTCTATTGAATGTCTCGATAAGATAAAAGTTGAATAAGTCAAAATCCAAGGTAGTGTGGAACCACCATAGTTTTTGAACACTCAAAGTCCCTTCTTGGACATCCACTGAATCTTTTAGCCACTGAAAACTCTATACAGATCAAACTCATTTATTTTATAAGTTTAAGAATTCTAATCTACATGACACAATAGTCTAATGATTACATCAATCTCTTGACTACCATATATTTTCTTTTAACTTACTGATCAAAATCATAAACATAAACTAAAAATTTTGAAACATATACTCAAAAATAAACATTAATCAAATAAGTATAAATTAATGACTGTAAAAAACATATCAGGATGTGTAATAATAAAATGAAACAAAAAGGAAAAACATGAGCTCACTGAATGCACATTATTCCCTTAAGGAAGTTATTTCATTCTAGTACTCGAGGTTTAAAGGGAATAGATCATCTGAGGACAGACCGTTTCTATTAACCAATGTGTTGATACAACAATAATTGTGTCAGCAAGTCACTCAACAGGAGCAAAGTACACGTATATTTAATTGTGCAGAAGAAGAAGAAGTTCAAATTTTTTGTTGTTTTAAAATGACAGAAAATCACTCCTTATTGTGTCTTATCAGAATGGTCCCAACTCTTTGGACAAGTCATAATCATTCATATAAGTCACAATTTTTCATAAAAGTTACAACTCTTCATATAAGTCACAACTTTTCATTAAAGTTGCAACTCTTCATAAAAGTCAAAACTCTTCGTAAAGGTTGCAACATTTCATAAAAACCCACAACTTTTCTTAAAGGTCATAACTTTTCATAAAAAGGGAGACTAATTTTGGAAATTAATAAGTAAAAAGAGAATCCTGGTTTGTGGTGGCGCCACATAGATGGGCCTAGAGTTCTCTTTTATATAAATATATGATTGCAATTTCTTCGTGCACATGTTTAAATATTAGTTTTGATACATAACCTTAATTTATTGAAATTCAAATTAGAGATATCTTATTCATTGTTATGTACTTGGTACATAATTATTAGAAATATTATTATCTAATAATCTCAGATACATACACTGAAACTTATTAAACTAGAAGGTTATATATATGTAGACATTATAAATATCATTGTTGATACATACACACTGATATTATTATAAAAATATTCTTATATTAACTCACCACTTTATGATGTATCTAACGATTTTTTTTTTATTGAGAATAATTACATGTATAATGTATCTTTTATAAATCAGAGTATTCGCAAACAAAATAAGATAATAATAATGTATCATGCACTAAATTTTTAGGAATGATACATAAAATTTATTTTTTACTAAATGTATCTTAACATATCTACCATTTTCGACTTTGTTGTATCTGTTATGATTTGAGAGATATTTGAGAAAACAAAATTTAAAATTTGAGTTGTTTGAAGTTGTTGCGATTTAGGAGAGATTGACATCAAATTAATTTGCGTGATTTGAGGAAATGACATTTAATTTTACGTTTAATTTCATTTTTAATCTAAAGTTATCTAATGTATCAATTGTTGTGTATCTAAATGAATGTGATGTACTCAAATGAAACAAATTTGAAGAAAAAAAATTTGTAAACGAGAAAAGGTAAGGACAAGATGTAATTTTCTATGAGATTCCTAAAAGCATGTATCAAAATTCATAACACAACAAATTAAATACATAACATTGCTTTCTTTTTACTATGATATATTCATAACTGCACTATATTACATTAAACACAACTTTTCACAATCATGTTGTTTTAGATACATTATTATCAAAAACATAATCATACATTGTACAAATAGTGTATCTAAAAAACACAAAATTTATATTTTAACAATGTGAATAAACTATTATCAATCAGAGAATGTACACAAAATTGAACAAAATTTCATTTAGAATAGTAACATTTCAATTTATTGTATCAAAAGTTCATAAGTTAACAATATGTTGTAGTGAAGATTATTGTATCAATGGAAAACCTATAAATTGGAATTTGTCAAATTGAAACATCAATGCATTCTCAAAAAGTTTGTTTCAACCATCTATTGGAAAGAAAGTATAACTTCGTCTATTGTGACCTTCCTATCCACAACAATTTGTGTGTGTTGTTAGATTTTCATCTGATTTTTTCCCTTGGTTCCTTAATCGTCCAGGCATCCTTTTGTATCAAAGCGAAAACAGAATTTCATCCAAAATAAATTTTGAAACTAACAGATCTTTCTTATCCAGATTAAATCTATGAAACTTCATATGTCTTTGATAATGCATCTGGTTTGTAGTAATCAGAGCAGTAGAAATATAGATCAATAATATTCTTGCTCTTTAAAATAGTAACTATGTACACACTATGTATATCATCAAGTTTAAATCTCCCAACATTACATAGTTTTCCCTCGAGGCAAATGATGTATATTCATCTACCTTCATACACTGAGAAACTAAATTCAGAAGATGTAACAACCTGCAAATATTTAAAAATTGGTGATACATTACATGATAAGTAACTACAAAGCAGCTAATTTACATTACATGATAATTTACTATGAAGTAGCTTATTTCTCATGTATCATTAAAACATATAGTACAATGAGTCGCAAAAAAGAACAAGATATACTAATCACTAGTTTTGATATAGAATTATACAATAAGTATGTGATAAATAAAAATAGAACAAGATACATTAATCACTAATTTTAATATAGAATGAATACAATATGTACCTGATACATCTTCTTGTATATACTTTAATACTTGCATCGGATAAACATCAACAACCTGATATTTATCTTTAAAATAGCAATTATGTACGCACAAGGTATCTCGTTAAGTTGAGTTCTCGCACAATTATATATTTTTCGTTCAAGGCAAACAATGTATATTCATCTACCTTCATAATGAAAAAATAAACTCAAAAGACGTAACAACGTGCAAACATTTAATATTTGGAGAAACATTACATGATAATTTACTACAAAACTACTAATATCTTTATGTATCATTCAAAAATATGATACATTGACAAAAAATAAAAAGATAAATTAATCTTAAATTTTAAAATAGAAATATTATAGTAAGTATCTGATCATACATCTTCTTGTACACACTTTACTACATGTATCAGATACACACCAACAATCTGATACAATAAATATGAAAATAGACGGTAAGAAACTCCTTAAGAGCGAAGAATCGAGTAATACATATTGTTGAGATCTGAATACAATAGTCACTAACATGTTATTTACTTATTTCTTAAATATAAAATTGTTGCGAACTCTGCATTGAAAAGATGCATATAACATTGAAAAGTCGCAATGACAAATTTGTTAATGAAGTGTGAAGGAACCAAAAAGAGACACAACTCTCTTAATGATTAGCACTTATTATCCACTCATTCAAAAAAAAAAACTTTTGAATTAACTGTTGTATTCATTTGCTCCAAATAAATCTATGTGACAAAGAAGTTTTGAACCATGTTACCTTGAAAACGAAATTTCAATATCACAAGTAGAAATTCTGGGGTAGAATAAAAAAGACCTTTACCATCACATTTTGCACTCTCACGCAAAGGTTGGTTAGAATTATTGTTATTCTCTCTGTCAATTTCCTTGACATGAGAGTTGCTTCATGCTAGTAAAAAACTTACAAGACAATAAAAATACAAGATTACAACTGAAAATGAAAATGAAGAAATAAATCTCTTCAAGGTTGAGGCGCAAATATCTCGCTCTCTTTAAGAAAATTCAAGTCCACTGCAGCAAATGTTTTCACCGGTCCAATTGTAGTACTCTTTGACTTGTCCCCTCCAGGATACAATAACATTCACAAAGAATAACTCAACAACTCTGGACAAGAGTTGAGTCCAAAGCTCCACATAAAAAAAACACCTCCCTTCAACTAATAATAACTCTTTTTTAGACTAATTCTTTCACTCTATGTTTTCTCTTGTGTATTGTATGTTCAAACCAAAGGAAGACCATCACTATTTATACTGCAAGAAGTCTTCCTAGCAATGAATAGGGAGATAAATGGTGTAGTAAATAATGAAGATAAATGGCCTAGAGGTTACATATGTTACAAAGAATAATGGAGGATTAAAGAGTGGAATGTTATGGATAAATAATGATCCTAGTTGATCATTACATATTCTGCCATGCCACACTAACAACGGACAACTGAATGACAATTAAGACAAATTTACTGCCAAAAAGAAGTTAAAACAATTTGCTAGAACTTATGCCATTATGTTTCACTTTCTGACAAGTATGCATGCAACTAGGAATTAGATAACATTTCAATATAAATTTAATAATAAAAAAATATTAAAATGTTCTCCTAAACTAACAATCTCCCACTTATTTTAATATTAGATAAGAGAGTATATCTGCTGAAAGAAGACTACCATGCATAATGAAGGTGTGCTCTGCAATGAACCTCCACTTAGTAAAACATTAACTTTTACTCCAGTGTCATAGTGATCTCAGACTTGAACTATGACTGCTTAAGGGCAATAAAATATCACTACTCACGCATAATAGTGAAGGTGTTGACATGAGCTTCAAAGCCAACACGTTATAGCCATTTGCTATTCCAGTTTCATGAGTGAATTTGAGAATAAGCCACATTCTCATAGGAAGCGATCTACTTTCACACATTACATAGGTGAAATCTATCGAGAGTGCTCCTGTAAGATTAACACTCCATCTATACGGCTACAAATATTCATTAAGATTTTTATCAACTCAGCCTTCACAAACTACAGGAGAAATTCACTCACACCATAGGAAGGGACTAAAAAAAATAGTGCAATTTTCACAACAAGTCATCATATGATTAGTTTTTCCCTTTGAACCTGGTTATAGGATCTCTAGTCCCCAGATTGAGTTTTCTCATGTATGACTCAAGGATTCGTAGGCTTCAATCCCATCCCCCTCGATGTGCTCCACATCTTTTCTCTTGTTAAGTCTTTCGTAAGAAAATCTGCAAGATTATCACAAGATTTGACATAATCAACATTAATGGTACCATTTGTCAAATACAATCTTACAGTATTGTGTTTCCTCCTTATAGGTCTGGATTTACAGTTGTAATAACGGTTTTGAATTCTACCAATTACACTTGTGCTATCACAATGACTAAAATAGGAGGAATTGATTTTTCAAAATAAGAAATTTGAAACAATAAATCTCGTAACATATAGGCAAATAATCAAATGTGAATTATTCCAAGACTTATGGTAGATGCACTTATCACAATCATTTGTTTTAAAACTATTTTCAATCATGCATGAATCAAGATTTTCATGCATTGTTTTGGTGCTTGTTTCAAGTCATCTAGGGATTTAGTAAGTTTACATACTTTGCTTTCTTGGCCTTCTTCAACAAAACACTCGGGTTGATCCATATAATTACTTCATTTAGGTCTTTATTTAGAAAAGCAGTTTTTACATCCATTTGATGAATTTGCAAGCCATAGTAACTAAAAGTCTAATGGATGTAATTCTTGTTAACGGAGAAAACGTAACAAAAAATTCTAGGTCTTCTAGTTGTTTAAAACCTTTTGCAACTAGCCTAGCCTAGTATTTATCAATAGAACCATCCGGTTCTAACTTTTTCCTTAAGACCCATTTGCAACCAATTGTTTTACAATCCGGTGGTAATTCTACTAACTTTCAAGTTTTTTAGAAATTTGAGATTTTATTTCATTATTTACAGCCTCTTTCCAAAAAATAGAATCATCTGAAGATAATGCTTCTTTCAAAGTTAGAGGGTCATTTTCAACATTAAACACATAAAAATTAGGACCAAAACATTTTTCTACTATAGCTCTTTCTTCTTCTTATCTCAAAACCATCAACTTCTTTATTTTTCAAAGTAGAAGTACAAGAACTAGGCAGTGACAAAATATTTTGTTCAATTCTTTGACCCCCACTATTTTAGTATCAAAAGGAAATTTATTTTTATGAAAAAAAACATCACCTGATTCTATCACAATATTATCTTCAAGATTAAAAAATCTATAGGTTGTGCTATTTGAAGCATAACCAAGAAAGGCACAAGTAATAACTTTCTTACCCAACTTTGTAATCTTGGGATCCATTAGAATCACAAAGGCTAGACAACCCCAAACTCTTAGATATCCCAAACTTGGCTTGTAACCTTTCCACAATTCAAAAGGTGACAATTTAGACTTTTTATGAGGCACACAATTCAACAAATAACAAGCAGTTAAGATAGCTTCACCCCGAAAAGTTAAAGGTGCATGTGATTCAATAAGCATGACATTGGTCAATTCAACCAAAGTTCTATTTTTTCTTTCTACTACTCCATTATAAAGGAGAGTAAGGATTAGTAGTTTCATGATTTAGTCCCAATGATCTAACAAAAGAATTAAACTCATTTGATTCATATTCACGGCCTATATCACTTCTAATTCTTTTTATTTTTCTTCCAAACTGATTCTCAACTTCATGGAGATAAGTTATAAAATTTTCAAAAGCATCACTTTTTTTTCATCAAGTAAACATAGGTAAAACTTAGAAAAATCATCAATGAAAGTGATAAAATATCTATTATCTCCACGAGTTAGAATTTCACCAATTTCACAAATATCAGTATAAACTAATTCTAACAAATCAGCTTTTTTTCCAACTTGAAAATGAGCCTTTTAGTGATCTTGGTAGAAGAAAGCATATAAACAGAAGTAGAAGTTTTATTCATTTCAATATTCAACTTAAAATCCCATCACGTGCATACCCCTTACTCACAAAAGTACCCTTCTTGACTATCACATATTGATCAGATTCAATAATCTGTTTAAAGCCTGCTTTATTAAAAAAAAACTAGACATCAAATTTTTTCTCATAGAAGGAGTATAAAGTACATCATTCAATGTTAATACCCTTCTAGAAGTAAACACAATTTAATATCTCTCTTTCCAAGCACTTGAGTAGTTTGAGCATCACCAAGTGTGATGGTTTTGGGATCCTCAAAATGAGTATATTTTTTAAACTAGTCTTTGTCATAACAGACATGACGGTTTGCACCAGAGTCAGCCCACCATCCATCAACATTCTCAATCATGTTTATGTCGGTAATCACCGCCACAAAAGGTTATTCAGTTGCGTTTGCCTGAGGGTTAGGACCACGTTTCCGAAATTTGTAAAATCAAGCAATATGCCCACTCTTTCCACAAACAAAGCATGGTCCCTTTTCTTGAACTTGTTGATTTTGTGCTTGGTGATTTTTACAATTATTTTTCTTGAATTTTTTTCTTAGGCTTTAAATAAGTACTTTTGTGAGTTTCAAGAGTAGCATTATTCGAAGTAATTAAATTTACCTTCGATGTGATGTTGTTATCCTCTGTATGTAAAAGTGCATCTTGGCCCCTTGTTCTTCTTCCATGCGAATTTTCATTACCAAAGTTTTAAGAGAGGTTTCCTTTAGTTTGTGGTGCATAGTTTTTTGAAATTCCTTCCAAGAAGGTGGAAGTTTATATACTATACCACAAACAATAAAGTTGTCTCCAATTTTAACCTCTTCGGATCTAAGCTCTCCAACAATCATGATGAAGTCTTGAGCTTGATCTACCACTGATTTGTTGTCCACCATTTGAAAACGAAAAAATCTACTAGCTGCATATTTTTTCGCTCCAACCTCTTCGGTATCATACTTACTTTGCAATGTCATCCAAATTTTCTTTGCACTAGAGTAAGTTCTATCATAATAATCATAAAATTATCAGATAGACAATTAAGAAGATAATATCGACACTTATAGGAATCACCATCATACTTTTCTACTTTCTCTAGATGAGAAATAGTTTCATCATCATTCATAGAGGTGATGTCTTCTTTATTAGGATTCTTCTCAGTTAACACATAAGAAACATTGAGAAGACTCAAGTAGAAAAATACTTTACCCTTCCATATCTTAAAATGGTCACCATTGAATCAAAATGACTTGTTAAGATCTACCATCTTGACATCTGCGGTTTTATCAATTGTAGTCATTTTGAATCTCCTTAAAATTGTTAGTGAAAAAACTTACAAGACAACAAAAATACAAGATTACAACTAAAAATGAAAATGAAGAAATAAATCTCTTCAAGATTGAGGCGCGGATATCTCGCTCTCTTTAAGGAGATTTAAGCTCATTGCAACAAATGTTTTCACCGGTCCAGCAATAGTCCTCTTTGGCTTGTCCCCTGCAGGATACAACAACCTTCACAAAGAATAACTCAATAACTCTGGACAAGAGTTGAGTCCAAAACTCCAAAAAAAAAAAACCCTCCCTTCAACTAATAAAAAGTCTCTTTTAGACTAACTCTTTCACTCTAGGTTTTCTCTTGTATATTGTATGTTCAAACCAAAGGAAGACCATCACTATTTATACTACAAGAAGTCTTCCTAGCAATGAATAGACAGATAAATGGTGTAGTAAATAGTAAAAATAAATAGCCTAGAGGTTACATATGTTACAAAGAATAATGGATGATTAAAGAGTGAAATGTTATGGAGAAATAATGGTCCAGACCATTACATATTCTGCCATGCAACACTAACAACGGACAACTGAATGACAATTAAGGCAAATTTACTGCCAAAAAGAAGTTATACAATTTGCCTGAACTTATGACGTTATGTTTCACTTTCTGACAAGTATGCATGCAACTAGGAATTGGATAACATTTCAATATAAATTTAGTAATAAAAAAATATTAAAATGTTGTCCTAAACCAACACTTCATAATTTGAAAGGTATTTTAATGAAAAGGGTGAGGAAATTTAAATTTTGAATTCTTTTGGTTCCTTTATGCTTTATGAATGATTCGTTAACAACGATCTGAAACTCTTGGTTAGTGACTAATAAAATAGAGATACACTATTTGGATAAAATTTGTGGCTGCAAAACTCTAAGGTATCAGAACCAAGTTTATCAACCAATACTCTGTCTGTTCTATGTATGACACCTTTATCATTGCTTTAAGATTCGTAAATCTTTATATGCCCAGATTGCTACTCCAACAAGATTTCTGATTTCCTCTCTATCAGCTGCGTTTTGAACATGGTAATTCAATTCTTTTGCTAAATTATTAAATAGCTACGTTGGCAGGAAGTTTTTGATGCTATGACAAATAGTTTTCATTCAGTAATTTACTTAGTTGAGTCCAATATATGATAAAATTTTTGATGACTTGCAGCTTTCTGGAAACAACTTAATCTTACTTTCAGATCAAATGTCTAAGTATTTTATTTGATTACAAGAGAATTTTGTATTATCTTGCGTTCTAGAAAAATATCTATAGCCGTTTCTCCCAAGTAGATCCTTCCATGAGTTTATAAATTTTCTTTATAAAAAAATGTACATTCTCAATTTCTTTTGACATTATAGCACTACCATGATCCTTGAGTTGAAACAATCTCTATATCTCCGCAAGGATATGCGTACACGTAATCTTCTCCAAACCCTACTTGTTGAATTATACTATATTTATCATTGATATTGTTATATAACTTGAAGTTGATTGGTGTTTATCTGCATTTTTAAGGTGATATCAAGCTTCTCATATTTTGTGATGACATTGTGGAGGTTAACCATCTAATCTACGACAATCATGCATATAATTTGAAACTAATGAAATATGATTAGAGTGCATATTCATCGTATTGAGACGTGTGATTTCTTTTTGGATCTAAGGTGCCAAACAACCTCATACAATACATCAGTTAATTTGTACAACAAACCTATTGTACAAAATCTTTTTGCCTAATGCTTCTTATTTTGATTTTGAATTGAGAGAATTGTTTGTTATTGGTAAAAAATGAAAAAAATCCAAGTAGATTAGTTGATTCAGTTAAAGAGGTATAGACCTCAAAATGCTTCATCCAATTAAAAAACATGTCTCAAAGAGAAAAATTGCTCAAAAAAAAAAAAAACTTGTTGTTGGGCCCGTGCTTAGCACGGGCTATTACCTATCTAGTATATGTATATGTGTGCATAGGGTTGTACTTGACAAGGTTGGTTCGGATTTTTCAAATGACCAAATTATTCGTGCAAAATTTTTAAATCTATAAATCAAACCAAACTAATAAAATTTAGATTTTTTTGGATTTTTAAACCTTAGGTTGGTTCGGGTTTTTAAAATGCCAAATCAAACCATTTTGTCAAATTTTTAAATTTATAAATTAAACCAAACTAATCAATTTTGGATTTTTTTCCAGATTTTTTTATTTTTCGGTAAAATTTGCATACAAACATATAATTAACTTGTGTTCCAAATATTTCATTAGTCCAACCAAAATACAATTATCTAAGGTATTTTAAAAAATATATATATAACAAAATATGAGATGAGTATTGATGACACAAAACTATTCAAATAAAAAATAATAATGAAATCGTCATATTAATAAATATTGTAAAGTCATAATGAAAATACTCATAATTTAAAAGTACTAAATCATGCTAAAATGAGTTTAATGAGTATTAGTTACATTACTAAATATTTAAGGAAAATTAAAATTATATTATGTATTTTAATTGTCTAAACCAACGTAAAACTAAAGAACAAATAGTCAATATCATTATCATTCTTAGTGTTGAATTGATTTTATTTTTGCATTAGTCTTAACTTGATTTTGTTTACGTTTTATTATAATTATCAATATCTATGAACTATAATATTTATTGGACCATTCCAAATTCTAAGTTTTAAACTTGAAATAATATTAAAAGATAAAAACTATGAAACGACTGACGCGGTGATAAAAGGTTCTATTCTTGTCTGTGACCGGGTGGATAATGTTTTATTTGATCCGGGCTCTACTTATTCTTATGTGTTTGTGAACATTGTCTTAGAATTTTATATGATTTGTGATAATCTTGATGACCCTATTCATGTTTCTACCCCAGGTGGAGAGTCAATCATAGTTACTTATGTCTATTGTGCTTGTCCTATTTTATTTATGAGATTTTAGACATGGACTGATTTGGTGGTTTTGGATATGACTGACTTTGATTTTGTCACGCCCTGAGCCTAAACCATGGACGTGAACGACAATCAATGACCATTGCTGTTCTTGAGCGAACCCTTAGCCTGACTTACTTAACTCAGTTGAAGACTTAAATTAATCATATGGCGATACACATTCTCATAAAAAAACATAAATAAATGTCTTGGCCAAAATGACACTTAAGTCTCAAAATTAGAACATCTGAAATGCAAGATAAGGAGGAGAGACTCAAATTGAACAATCTAACTGACTATCTGTCTATGAAGCCTATATAATACTAAGATGAATGTTAGGACAAACCCCACAATATTCTATAAGTAAAAACATGAAAAGCAATAAAAGAGTCCTCCAGAATGCAAGGAGTCTCACCAGTGACTCTTAGAGTTCAAACAGGATCAACGGGCGCTGGATACTGATCATGGTTACCTGTGTCTGCATCATAAAATTATGCAGACCAACTGACATAAGTACATTGATTATACGAGTATGCGGGTAGAAATGCTAAACATTAACTTAAGCTTGATAAGAATAAGAAGAAAACTCACCTTAGCTCTGCTTGACTCATAAAATACCGAACTTAAACTAAAGCAATAAAGACACATGCAATGTACATATAAAGCTTTGTAAAACAAAAAAATAACTTAGTTCATAAAAGAAGATGCAATAGCAAACTCAACTTTACTTATATATGAAAGTAATGTATTTCCGTGGGATATTCTCTAGCGGACAACTATCACTATGAGCTTAAGAGATGGTACAACGTCTTACTTCACGTTGCAAGAAGACTGTCCTATATATTGTCGTCAGTATAGAACCTGAACTACTAAGTGGATCCACTAGTCTATGCTTAAAAGCAATAAGGAATCATCTAAAAAGTATGACCCTTGTTCTGTCCATGTTGGCTACATGGATTATGGGGGATTGAGCTATTATGAACTCACATCCCCTTATCGATGCTCAGTACTAATCCCAAAATACTTAGCTTATATGTTTTAAAAATAACTTCTTCTTTGGTTTGAGATAATTGCACAAACATAGCTTTAAAAGCTCTCTTGGAAATCATAGTTCCCTCTTTACTAAAGCTAGCCTAAGCATCTATTGGAAGTCTAGATTCCTTTGTTGCTGAAATGTTAAAACATTTGTAACTCTTAGGAAATACTTAGTTCCCTTATAACTTTTGAGAAATGAACTCAACTCTGTACTCTTTGCTTAACTTGTAACTTAACTCTTAGGGAATACTTAGTTCCCTTATAACATTTGAGATTTAAACTCAATTCATTACTCTTTTCTCACTTGTAGATTGAGCTTAAAACAAAGTTAAAATGTTTGTGTAAGACTCTTGAAAACTTTAAGAACTTACTTTTACTTGCTTCTTAAATTTTAGACTTAACTCTTAACTTCTTTGACTTTTTTCTTAACTTTCCTTGAATTAGATTATGAATTCAAGGTTCATGATCTCATGTTTATGGATTATTTCATGATGTTTAGATGTACCTTAGAGTGTTGGAATAAACTAAAAAATGTGGGTACGTCACTTAGAAACTAGTACGAAAATATGGGGAATGAATGAGGTCTCAAGGCGTCCTTGGCTCTCTGAGAGGCGTGGGGCGCTAGGGCTTAGAGTCTATCCTGAGGGGCTCTGGCTGGCGCGGCGCGCCAGGCCTGATGGATGGGCGTTTCAACTTTCATTCTTTATTTTTCATCTCTAAGCTCTTTAAAGTTCCATGGATCTTTCCCCAAACAGTTAGAATCACTAATACCCTAAATACCAAATAGATTAGGCTCGAAAAACAACTTGGAAACACGAATAAAATCAACAAAATGCATGTAAAAACTCAACCATTAATAATTAAAAAATGTTCTTCAAGAACTTCAATTTTCATCATTCAATCTATTCAAAATTTGCTGAATTAAACAAGTTGGTGTGTGGGTGAACTAACCCAACATGGAAATATCTCACATGCGTTGATAGGGATTACCCCCGACGAATTCCACTTGCAAAACCTTAGCGTTCTTGATCTTTCTGCCTTCTTCTTCTCTTTTCTTTTCTCCCAAGCCCTGCATAAATTGATTTTTTTAAAACTTACTTACGACTTATTTTTAATCCTAATAACCTTTAAAAGGAATTTGGAAAAGATCGGTGAAAAAAACTACTTTACCCTTACATAAATCCGGATTGGACATTCTTTACTACAACAACCCAACTTCCTGAAGGCATATCTTCCTCATACGATATCGAAATAGTGCAAACTCAGTGCCGTTGGAAATTTCTTTGCAAAGGTCCAACCATATAAAGAACTAACTCTAACTCATCCTAAGCTAGTAGTTATGGTCGTTTGAAAATGACCAAAAACTCACTTTCTTAACTCTTATAAATTTTCTTGATTTTCCCTTTTCTTTCCAAAAGTGAAATTTTTTAGTTTCTTAGCTTATTCTTTTCTATTATGAGTTGCAAGATTTACAAACTTGATCTTAGGCATTACTTGGTTGTCAACCTATTATGATGTGCTTAATTGTATTACTAAGTTTGTATCTCTAGAAATTCTGGAAAGGGAAAAATTAGAGTGGCAAAGGGTGTACAAGCCTAAGCAACCTAAGATTATTTCCTCCATTTGGGCTAGTAAATTAGTAGAGCAAGGTTGTTTCGCTTATTTGGCTCATATTAAGGATTTTGAGATTGAGGATCCATCTATTGAGTCTATTCTTGTGGTTTTTGAATTTAATGAAGTGTTTGCCAGTTACTTGCCTGCTACGCCTCCGGATAGAGATATAGATTTTTGCGTTAACTTAGATCCTGGTACACACCCCATTTCCATCCCTCCATATCACATAGCTCCATCAAAATTGAGAGAGCTTAAGGCTCAAAATCCAAGAACTTCTTGATAAGAGATTTATTCGTCCTAGTGCTTCTCCATGGGGTGCTCTAGTTCTTTTTTTGTGTGTGAAAATGAAGGATGGTAGTTTGAGAATGTATATAGATTACTGGCAACTGATGTGGGTCACTATTCAAAACGTATCGACCCTTTTGGAAGGATACTACCCTTTAATGAAGAGACCTAATTTAATACTTGCGGCATTCAAAGCGATTAACGAGGGCATATTGATTATAATATAGTAGAGGGGTTAGGTTCATAATGAAGAATTTTGTTAAGGATGTACATCTTGCCATTTAAACATATATTTGGTGTCAAAATTAATAAGGCACGAAATTTTAAATTATGATGGAAAGTCCATCCTATTATAATTTAAAGAAAATAATTGACGAGCTATTCATTCATATATAATCCTTACACTTAAGGATGAAATAACAACAATATTACCAACTTTCGATTACTGAAATCAGCCGGTTCATGCTTCACACAAACATTCAAAACAAATAGTAAATTTATTATATTACAAGACTGTGATTTACACCCCCAAAACGAACAAACATATCGACATACTTATATTAGAACCCATGTTGACATGATCAAATCAACTTTCAAAATTTCATGTAAATATACAACACATAGATCATGTACAAGTCCCAATGTTTATACAA
The DNA here is from genome assembly GCA_027705065.1 of Solanum peruvianum. Lineage (NCBI taxonomy): Eukaryota > Viridiplantae > Streptophyta > Magnoliopsida > Solanales > Solanaceae > Solanum > Solanum peruvianum. The sequence goes on from JAKWJD010001766.1 coordinate 32,312,864, forward strand.
AATATAAATGCCTATATACAAATGTCATCTTCCTTAAGGCTCTCAAAATCTCCATCTCGGATTGCCATCTTCATGCATCCTCTCAGCCATTCCCTATGATGGAACATCTATCGCTAATCATATAGCTTAGTGGTGCAAAAACTATGTGTTCAAAGCCCTCAGATTCACCAAGTTGCCTTTCTCAAGTCATGGGCAACATAAATGGAACATAATAAATAAATCAAGTAATCAATATTATAAGAGTATCAAGTTCGATATTTAAGTATCCAAATGTAAAGAAATCTTATAGCACCATTTTCCAGGAGATTCAATAAAAAGGATCGCCAATACATACATCATGTCGTCACACAAAGCACAATCAGGTCTCACGAAGGGTCAAAGACCAATAATCAAGAGAACCAAGAACCATATTAAAAAGTGGATTTCCAGTTCGTACTTAAGATGGACAAGTTCCATTCTTAAGACATACCAAAAATATCTAGTCATGATGGGAATTGATTCGAATCAAGAGACATGCCAATAGTGAAAAAGTCACAGCCAGAACCACAAGATAGACAAGGTCCCAACAAGAGTGTCAAGTGATCAAACAATCTGTACAAGTGGGCGAGTTATTTAAGTGTCTTTAATGTCTTAAAGCATAACAACATGAAAATGGAAACTGACAAGAGATAACCAAGTTACCAAGATAAACTTTCAGATAAACCAGCAGGTAAAAAGAGTACAAGTACAAGTTTATACACAAACCTAAATGCTTTAGTATAGTAATAGTCCAACACAACTTTGCGAGTTCAAACCGTAACCAACCAATATATCAAAGGTCCTCAACTTGTTCACGAGTATATACAATAAACATACAATTAAATAAATTCTTTAATTCATATTCGCTCAATAATGTTGATGTAAAACAGGATTATCATCACAAGTAAGCTTAGCTTGTATAAATATGACTATGTGCTCAAATAATATTTTAGGCCAATCTAGTACCTCATGTCGCAACTTAGATTTGAAAAGTGAAACAACAAAACTAGACTTTGTAACCTTCATAATGTAGATACATCCCTAAGGTTTCAAAACCAAAAGAACCATCGCAAAAAAATTTTTGTAAAAAAAGATATATTAAAAACACTAACAATTGTTCATACAAGATTTCTAATTTTGAAATCTTTAAATAACTTGTCCTATGTTGCATCCCATATATCGAGTCCATAACAGATAAATTAGAGTTTTACATAAACATAAGAGTTGTAGAAATATAAATTATCTTCCAAATCATATTTATTCACTATAAAATAAGTTCTATGAAAAAAAATATGCTTAATATATTAAACACCACCCAACTCAGAAACATATTTTACCATTGACCAAAGAGAAGGGTGTGTCTCGAATTCCAGCCAAAAGGACAAAGTTTTCCTCTTGTGATTTTGAAGAACAATATGTTTATATATGTTTGTAAGGTTCTAATATTTGAGGGAAACAAATTTTCTAAATGAGGTGTGAAAATATATAATAACAGAAGTGATGTTTATCACTTCTACAATTGTCCTTCAAAGGTGATGCTCAAATAAAAGTGTGCTGCCTAAAATTCACACATATACACCTATATGTATATACCTGACACAAACAGTTTGAATTTATATGTAATTCTAATTATAAAGTATGAAAATACCCTCATACAATACCTTAAATTACGACCACAATTATGTTAAGCAAGGTTGCAAATTTCACAAAATTTCATGTTCTCAAAATAAGAATAAAACATATTCTCGTAATTAAGTAATGGCGTATCGACATGCTTATGTTGGTCTATTATTTTAAGGGTGTTACAAGTATCATTTGCCTTGAATAGATGATCTCTTTGACCAATTGCAAGGGGCAACAATTTTCTCTATGATTGATTTAAGATCTGGTTACCATGGATTAAAAATTAGATCGGAAGATGTGCCTAAGCATTGACGGTCCGTCGATTGAATGACGGACTGTATAGGTAGATCGTAGAATAATACTGTGAGGGTTCCAGTACCTGATATTTTAATATTGTAAATATGGAGTCACGGAGAAGCATTGACGGACCGTACACTAGCTGACAGACCATGTTATTGGTCCGTCATTTGATTTAAAGAGGATGCACCTTGAAGGCTGAAATATTTTCTAAGTCTTGGCTGACAAAGATATTCACGGATCGTTGATCCACTGACGGTCCTTTAGTCAGTCTCATAGACCGAAGACGTGTGCCTGTACAAACTTTCCTTATATTGATTCCTTTTTAATTAGGATTGTGTTT